>JAJLZW010000006.1:60440-222626 GCA_030572435.1 Candida labiduridarum
TAATTGTTCAAACCAATTTTGGCTGCTATTTGGTATGAAAATTAAGGGTCACGTGTTATGAATAATTTTGTCGCATTAGTATGAACAATATTGTCCGCCTTAGTATGAACATTTTTCTACAAGTACTATGAATAATTTTGTCTTACATGTATGAATAATTTTAGCGCGCTAGTTTGAATTAAAAATAAAAAGACTGTATTTTTCAAACTTATGCGGCAAAATTATTCAATAACACGTGACCCGTAATTTTCATACCAAATAGCAGCCAAAATTGGTTTGAACAATTAGTGAGCACTGGTATTAAAATATATTTTTCATTGGTACTAATAATTTTGACGCACTGGTATTAAATTATTTACTAGAGTTGATACGAATAATTTTGGCGCACTAGTATAAAAATTAATGATCACTCGTATGAAAAAAAAGTAAAAAGACTGTACCATTTACCATACATTTTTGGTGTGAAATTATTTGGTCGCGTATTATGAAGATTTCAGTCACCATTAGTACTAATAAATTTGAACGCCTTAGTACGATCTTTTTTTTACAAGTAGTCGGAATAATTTTGTCACTCTTGCGTCCTTTTTTTTACTTTGTCTTTCTGTCTGTCACATTGCCGTTTAATACCTGTGCTATATTTTTCTACAACTATAGAGAGCCACGTACATATTACAAACGTCTGACTTCTATTTCGCAGTTTGTTTACGTCTTTGTCGTACTATCACAGTTGTGCCATCTTCATCAAGCTTCCAATCTACATTGTACTTGCTAATAAGATCATCAAATTTAAGGTCATGTGGTAGAAAGACTTCTTCCAAGTCTGCCTTGGGCAAAGTGTAATACAAACAATTGACACCTGTAACTAGGTTTAGAACCATTTTATGGTATCCAAGCTTCATCATTGCCAATACCGAGTCGTTCCGCTCTTCATTGTAAATCTTGACCCATTGATAGTAATTTTTATGTATCCAGCTTTGAATAATGTTCAAGATTTCTTTCCGTTGAGGAATATACTTGAAATATAGACGAACAGCTTGTGAAATATCCTCATTTACATGCACGAGGTGAAGAATCAAAATGGTCGTTATTTCTTCGAATTCTTGATCTGAAAGTTTAAGTGCAGTTCTTTGCTGCAACAAATAAGTGATACTCGGTATGTATGTCTGATAGTGTCCGAAAACGGAGGATATACGAACAGAAAACATGAAGACCTTCTTGTGAAATGGACTCGGTGGGTTTCTTAGCAATGCTTCTCTTAGTTTTCGAAGAGACATTAGTATTGAGTCCATTGTGACCTCGCCAGTCTTGCTCTCTTTTATCACCTCCGGTGAATCTGCAGTTTTAAACTCATCGTCATTAATTAACTTTGTCAAGCTTGCCAGTAAAGCGCTTGGGGAATTGTTGGAACAAAAGTGGATGAATCGAAATAGTATGCTTGAATAGAATTCTAGTCTATCATGTTCATTATCTCGAAGTCTGGTATCATCTCCTCTACTCAACAACCCATACTCTGACTTGGCTGGTGATTTGGGCTTTGCAAACCTTGCTAACCTCTTTTTGGCTTTTTCTCTTTCCTCTGCGTTGGAGTCTGAAGTTGTACTGGGAGTGGTCCTTGGCTTTTCCTTGCTGAAGTTTCTTGATTTGACCTTATGAGGTGGAATATACTTCCCCGTGGAATTGCCACTTTTTGAAGATCTCTTTGAGTCAGTATAATTCATCTCTATTGATTACAATGATGTAACAGGCGAACGTGTGTTATTGAGTCCAGCTTTTGGCAACAAGAGATCTGGTTGTTTGGAGACCAGTTCTGTACTTTCTATTTTTTTTTGCTCTTCCGTTATCCGAAAGTTTGCCCTTGGCAGATCCAATACTAGTCACTACATTTATAAACCTAAAAAAATTACTATACAAAGTATATTGAATGAATGTATAAATGACTGGAATAATAGAGATTCGTTATGGCATGGTCATCTAAGACAATGCGACTTCGCTACTGAAAGTAATCCCCTTTAAACGTTCACAAGTGTAGGAGGAAAACAAAAACAAAAACATGTACATACTCAGGACGTTCTCAACTACTTGTGAAGATCAGCTAACAAATGGTAATAATAAGAATCAAAGAAAACAGATCCAATATTCAAAATAACGGACCAGAAGGAGAAGAAATAGGGATTGGATATAAAAATAGATTCGTTGAAAAAGTCGTTTATTTAGCAGCCAACAACAGGGTGAATTCTTGAATATCAATTTCACCATCGTTGTTTGTATCAGCCTCTTTGATCATTTGATCAACGTCAGCATCGGATAACTTTTCACCAATGGAAGTCAAGACGTGTCTCAATTCAGCAGCACTGATCTTACCATCACCATTTCTATCGAAAACCTTGAAAGCTTCGGCAATTTCAGCTTCAGAATCAGTATCCTTCATTTTTCTGGCCATCATGGTCAAAAATTCTGGGAAATCAATAGAACCATCGGAATTGACATCAACTTCGTTTATCATGTCAGTTAATTCACTTTCCGAAGGGTTTTGACCCAATGATCTCATAACGGTACCCAATTCTTTGGTGGTTATTTTGCCATCACTGTCTTTGTCGAATAATGAGAAAGCTTCTTTGAATTCAGCAATTTGTTGTTCAGATAATTTTTCAGCCTATAACATGGACCAATCGTGTTAGTAATGGTGTCATTCATGTATTTTGGAACAGCAATCTGATTTCATGAAGAAAAAAAAATTTTCGTAGTAGAAAAACTCCATTTCAACCGACTCAAAAAAAGGACCCTTGGTCACGATTCCAATGTTTCAATGTAAATAATTAGATAAACATACCATTCTGCAAGGTAATCTCTTGAGTTCTATTCAGGAACAAGTATGTAGCAACGGGGGGAGACGTATAAAAAAGAAAAGACGTAGGGAGAAAAAAAAAGAGAATCAGAGAAATTGTGAAACTACGAAACTCTCTAATCGTGATTTCTTTGTTGTCATTTGAAATTCTGAACCAGGCTCTGGAATAAAAAAAAACACCTCTACACGACCTCGGTATTTTTAGCCTTCATAGTTCTTTCCCAAACAATTTCACATATTCATGGACAGTGATGAATACAACGAAGATATTACAAATGCGGACATCACAGAAACTTCTGAGTATCAGGATTTTTTGAAGTCCCTTGATGATGGTAGTCTCATATCACACGTGCAGAATCTAGGGAAAGAACAAGATTTTCAACGCCTTCCTTCTTTCCGAGAGGTGTCTACTCCGAGGAAGACCGTGTCTTTCAACAGCAACATCAGCTCGGATCCATTTAATGATGGGTTAGATGAATATATTATGAACTTCGGAGTTAATAAGAACTCGGAAAATTGTGAACCTGTTGAAGTGAAGGACGATCATACTCGAGAACAAGCAGAGGACGGGGAATCTAATGAACACGGAGAGGATGATCAAGGCAACAGGTCAGTTGGTGAGCTCCACAAATTTGGTGACTATGGTACGTACTTCCGATCAAAACATTTGAAACAGCAGAAGCAAGACGAAGAATACGTCAAATGGGACTTAAAGAGGCGAAAATTGCAAAATTTGGATGCTCAGCCCAAACAAATTTTCCAAGGGATTTCTATATACGTCAACGGTCATACTGATCCGTCGATTAATGAAATACACCGATTGGTAATTTTACATGGTGGGAAGTTCATTAGTTATCTAGTGAATAATTCAAGTGCAACTCATATTGTGTGTGATAGATTAACTCCAAGGAAAACAATCGAGTATAAGAATTGTCGCGTTGTTAAAGCACAATGGATAGTTGACTCTGTAGAAAAACAGGAACTTTTGGACTGGAAGGAGTACAGGTTAATCACAGAAGTGGCATATGGTCAAAAGAGGTTAGAATTTGCAAAGCTGAAACCGATTGATAGAATGCAAGAAGTTGAGGAGGAAGAAGAGCAAGAGAACAACAAGGATACTGGTGAAAAAGGAGATGAGGATGAGGATGAGGAGATTGATGATTTCTTTAAACGACTGGAAGATATGGAAAAATTAGAGGAAAGAAAAGGTCTAGAAAGTAATGATGATGATGATGTTGTTGTTGTTGCACCCTTAGTTGAAGTTGAACCTCAAGGTAATAAGAAGGGAGTGCATATAGTGAACAACAAATTTGTATTAGATGCTAGACATCCTGATTTCCTACCCAATTTCTTTAAGAATTCGAGACTACATCACCTAAGCATTTGGAAATCTGATTTGCGACTAAAGTTTTTGAGAAGAATTGTAAAACAGGAATTGCATCGATCACAACCAAAGTTGGAAAATCCGTTTCTTGATTCCAAGGAAACCAAGGTTATCATGCATATTGATTTTGACTGTTTTTTCGCCACCGCATCGTGCCTATTGCGTCCAGATTTAGACATTAATAAAGATCCCGTTGCTGTAACCCATGGAGGTAAGACTTCAGATGTTGCGAGTTGCAATTATGTCGCTAGAAGTTTTGGACTAAGGAATGGAATGTGGCTAGTTGAGGCCAGAAAATTGTGCCCCAATTTGATCACTTTGCCATATGAGTTTGAGAGCTACGAAAAGTACTCAAGTGAGTTTTACAATTACTTGTTGTCGAGTAAGTACTTTGACACGATATTCCCAGTTCTGATAGATGAAGTTTTAGTTGATGCAACTTCATACTGTAATAGTCAAGTAGGTGATTCACACGCAGTGGTTGACGAGTTGTCGACACGGATTCGCCAGGATGTGTACAAGTTGACCCAATGCTCTGTAAGTGTGGGAGCGTCGACAAATGTACTTCGAGCGAAGTTGGCTCTACGGAAAGCCAAACCAAATGGTCAGTTTCATTTGTTTAACGATGTTGAATCCTTTCTACGAACAGTAAGTTTAAGAGATTTACCTGGATTTGGAAGGGGTATAGTTGAAAAATTTCAGAATTCGGTAAACCTTTCAAACCCACAAATCAAGGATATCCTTCATCTTTCCAAACAAGCATTGATAGGATTACTTGGCGACAAGACTGGAGCAAAGTTATTTGAATACTGCAGAGGTATTGATGACACAAGCATTGAGATAGACTCAAAGAATTCAGAGGCTGTCCTTGGACGGAAATCTGTTTCTGTTGATGTTAATTTTGGAATTAGATTTGATACTGTTGATGAGTTGGACGATTTCTTCATCAGACTTTCTAAGGAATTGTATCAAAGGCTCGTGGGATTGGGAATCTGTGGCTCAGGCTTGACGCTAAAGTTAGCCAAAAGAGCAGTTGATGCTCCTGTTCATCCACCAAAGTTCCTAGGAATGGGATATTGTGACTATGTTAATAAATCATCCAGATTAGGTGTGCCGACGAACGATTGGGGTATTATTGGGAACGAAATTAAGCTGCTCTACCGGTCGATGAATATACCTGTCAAAGAATTGCGTGGTATCGCGGTAACAATGACGAAGTTGAAAGACGTTGAAACATTGAAAAGTAGTCGTCAGATGAGATTGCCATTTGCAAAGGCGAAGGATAAATCGTATATGCATCAAGAATTAAAACAGATCGGCATTGCAACTTCTCCTTCGAAACCGAAAACAAAGGAAAGATTGGTCTTCCACAAAAAGATGTCTGACAAAGATACTAACAAAATGACAATTTCGCTGTCTGACCCCTTAAAGAATGCCGAAAGTATTGATTGGGAATTGCTTGACTCCTTGCCTTATGATATTAAGTTGGAGATCAAGGCAGAATTGAGAAGACGTGGGTTGTTGGGAAATATCAGTCCAACAAAAGGAAAGATATATATGCAACAATTGTTGCCCACTCAAGTTGGTAAAGCTCCGAAATATGTTCGTGTGGTTGAATCCGCTCCAAAGAAGTCGAATTCTCCTCGAAAGAGACCATCTTCCACACCTCTGCCGGTGAAACGAAGACCGAAACCACCGCCACAACCTATGTATGAAGAGTCCCAATCCTATGACTCTTCGGTTATCAATGAGTTGCCATCATCTATAAAGCAATCGGTTTTGAAAGACATGGAATACCGGAAAAAGGTAAAGGGATTTGATCTAGAGCCCATGAAGGACAAGTTGACAAAAATAATTGATGAAAGTAAGGTCCAAGTTGAAGAGGTTACTAGTGAGTGGGTGAGTCAACAAGAGAAGTTGGTCGAGAATCCTATGTTTTTGAATGAAATAATTACTGATCACGAGTTGTTTAAACGAATTGACAACTGGGTTGTCTCTTCTTTGGAACAAGCAGGACCTCATGAAGAAGATATGAGATACTTTTCAAAGTTCATTGCCGATATGTTGAATCAAAGTCAATTGAATAGAGTTTTATTGTTGATTCAAGAGATCAAGCTGAAATTGGAGTACAATCAGAGCATGATTTTATGTCAGGGTTTAACTGAAGGTGATAGAGTGTTCAAACAGGAAGGTATAGACGATTGGCAAAGACAATTAGAAGCTCAGATTGAACCTTTGGTTGCTAAATATTGCAGTCAGCGCAAAATTACAATAAGGACATAGTTTTATTTTGTGTAGGTTTTGTAACCAATCTGATTGAAAAAAGCAAAAAAAATTGAAATTAATGCACAACCTTTTTACGCTTAATTCTAATTAGTGCGGCAAAATTGTTTGAACTATTTGTAGAGAAAACGGTAAGGACATGGCTGTAAAAAAAGACCATACCAAAAAAATCTTCCCCGCTTTATAACACTCACACTAAATCTTGGCTGCAAGAAATACAATTCTGTGAAAATCCACAACTATAAAAGGAGGGCAAGTTTCCCAAAAAAAAAAAACATTTTTACAACACTTTTTTCTTTCTTCTTTCTACAACAGAACCAATCAATCACCAATCATATCAATAAAACATTAATCCATCATCAATTACATCAGCAATTGATCAATCAATCCAATTGCAACCTTTGGGATGTGAGTATTACTTTTTTTTTTAATTTATTTATCGAATTATTTACTAACTTGAAATTTATATGGCGGTTAAAATTTAGATGGCGGTTAAGTTCCCTTCCCATAAATTATCAAAGGTTATCCATTCAATAGAGTAATAAGACGAATACAAGTGCAGTAAAATGAGAATCCAGAGCCTTTAGACAGATATTTTGAAGAGCCGCCCAAATAAGGTTAACGCCTCCTTGAACTACTCGGAGTAGAGTCCACTTCTTAAAGCAGGTTGTGGATTAGCGGTGGCTCTTCAAACAAGGAAGTTACTAGTCACCACTTCCTTGGGTTCCATCGGGACAGCAATTTATTCCCGAGCTGTCCCGATGCCGAAGACCCCCCAGCGAGTAAGGTGGGGGGTTCGTAGAGGCTGGGGGGATTGACTAGCCTCCCAGTCTCCTGGGCCCCCTAGGCCCTGGGGCAGAAAATCCCCAAAATGGGGGACCCAGACCGGGGAAATTTCCCCCGGTGGCACACCCTCCAAAGAGGGAGGGTGCGCACTCCCTTGGCCAGGGAGCCGGTCCCCCAAAGTGGGGGAGCCGGTGGCCCTCGGTGGGCCCACCCGGCGCGCCCACCCGGCGCGCAAAAAAAGCGCGATTTGGGGTGGAAAACCGGGGGAGGGGGAACCCCGGCACGTCCAAAACACGTGCCCGGGGCCCAAAAATGTAGAAAAAACCGAATAAGGGCGAACTGCTGACCGTTTGTTTTCTAATTTTTCTCTAAATCAAGTAACAAATCACGTGAAAATGAAACCAAAAGTTCAAAAATTGCGGTTGTTATGTGATCCTGCATATAAATTTGACCACCTTAGCATGAACATATCTCTACAAATGGTTCGAATAATTTTGTCGCACTAATTAGAATTAAATGTAAAAAAACTATTCATTAATGACAAATCAACGACAAGTTTATTTGGCCTTATCCGACTATGTTACTGTAATATGCGATCAACTACCGTCAAACGAAGGAAGACAATCACTAATTTTTGGATTGATCAAAGCGTACGGGCTTGAAAAATTATGCAAGCGCATCGTCGAAGTTGTTCCTTGCAAATTGAAAGAACTTACATCCTACCACAGTGACGAATTCATCAACCATTTATTAGTTAAACGAGAGGATGGTAAGGGAATTCACAATGAAGAAGTGATTGTTAATTTGGCCAAGCTAGATGAAAAATTTGGTTTAATTTATGATTGTTATCCATTCCCATCAATGGACGAGTACGTTCGACTCGTGGCTGGTTCAAGTATTGCTACTGCCAAAACCATAATCCAGGAACATAAATCATCCACCGAGCAAATTGTCGGCATCAACTGGTATGGGGGTAGACATCATTGTCATAAATCTCGAGCTTCTGGATTTTGTTACGTTAATGATATCATATTGTCCATCAACACCTTGCGTAAACATTTAGGGTCGGTATTTTATCTTGATTTGGATTTGCATCATGGTGATGGAGTTGAAAATGGATTTAGGTTTTCCAAGAAAATAGCCACTTGTTCGATTCACAGATACGATATCGGGGTATTTCCTGGAACTGGCAGTTTGAAAAGCTCAAATATGAATACGTTTAATATCCCAACACGAAAAGGATTGAATGATACTAGTATGAATTGGATAATTGATGAGATTGTTATACCGTTGATCGAAAATTTCAAACCCAGTGCTATCGTCATCCAAGCTGGGTGTGATGGGTTATCGACAGACGAACACAAGGAATGGAATATGAGTATTAAGGGCTATGCCAGTGCAATCAATCGGGTACTTGAAAAATTCGATAAAACACCAATCATGCTTCTCAGTGGTGGCGGATATAATCATACGGAAACCGCGAAGTGTTGGACTTATATTACTGCAAATGTGCTTGACGTAGTGGACGCAGAGAAATGGGATGTCATACCGGAACACAATCAATTGGATGCATATGAGCATGATGGATTTCAGTTTTGGACGGATACGAACGGTTCCCCTGGCAAAATGCAGGACGAAAATACGGAAGAATATTTGAACGAAATCAAATCATTTCTATTGACTCTATAAAAAAAAGCATCGTACCTAAAGACAATTTTCAGTGTTTGACTTCAAATCTAGATCCTAATACACTAAACCAATTTTCATCCCATCGTAACTGACTCTCTTCCACAGCACCTTCTTTAATGGTTGACAAAAGATTATCATCAGTGAACGCTTCCGTTATTAAGCGACATACCTCATTCGATTCATTACCACTTCCCTTATCATTAGTGATCAAACCATTGGTTCCATTTTTCACCAATTCATCAATGGCAGGGAATTTGAGTGAGATGGCGGGTACGCCACATCCAAAGAAATCAACAATCTTCATTGGCAAATCTATACCACTTGAAGATGTATGCAAAGAGATACCTAGGTCTGCACATGCCAATACTCTAGGGTAGTCCTCTGACGTTAACCATGCAGTTTTCACTATAATCTTGGTACTGAATTTTAAATTGTCAACTGTTTTTAAGAATTTTTCCTTTAATGGTCCCTTTCCCGTGACAACTAAAAATATGGGAGGTGTGTTGGTAGTAGCTTCGTATTCTTTCAATGCATCAAGAAGAACATTAAAGTCTTCGTCAGGAGTAAAGGACGTAGAACTGATTAATATTTTATACTTCTGAAGATCAATTCCTTTAAACAAGTCAAGTTTCGATGCGATCTCTTTTTTATCTGTGATTGGTTGAAACTTTTCACCTGGCCTATCGTACAATGTAACGATTTTTGATTTCTTAAATCCAAATTCTTTGTTTAAGAACTTTCTCATGTTTTTTGTAACTGTAATGTTTAGATCCGCAAATCTACCCAATATTTGTTCATACAACTTCACGATTCTCACAAAGGGATGATTCAAATTGTTGTATCTCAAATTCAATATCGTATAGTTTAAATTATGCCAATCTATTATCAACTCTGTCTCACGACTGAAAAACTTGATAAAAATAATGATCACAAGTAATACTGGTATACTGGGAGGATTCTGTATCATGATATAACCAGCACCTCTGGTGCTCCATAATATTTTCCAGATCTGTTTACATTGAGTAGTTATCTTCAGTAATGCAAACAAAGCAAATGGTAAATCATTGGTGTTTTTGATCACTTCAATTGGAACAATATCAATATTAACATCATCGATAATTTCAACGGATGGTTCGGTTTCGATATACCCACACAAATTAACAAAATAATCCAATTTACTAAATGACATGGCATGATAACACATTCTTGGTGAATGACCCAAGTCCCCCAATACAAATATGGAGATCATTTTCCGTTGACTGGCCTTGCGTCCATGAAATATCCATGGTAGTATTTGATAGGCAATGATTGGTAAGCAAAGGTAGATACCAATTAGATAGTATAACCACGGACCAGAATATTGCCAAAGATGATCAAATCCTTTGTATTTAATAAATTCAACCATACTAGGTTTGTTATGTGAACCTAGTGCTGTGTGCTGGAGTTAATGATAGAAAACAAGAAAGCTGGATTTACAACAACTCGCAAAGAAAGTCCACTACAAAAAGGAAGAAAAAAAAAAAGATCAACAATATCTGATACTCATGCCACCAATTTCGTTTGATGTTTTGACTGGATTGTCTAATTTAAACGTTCGTATGATATCCTTCATAATTATTTTATATTCACAAACTATCTAACAAACTTTGAGAAGAAATTTTATCTAGCCAGTGAACTAATCATTGCAAAGTGCTTATTGTTTTATAATACGTATCAGAGGTGAGCTATATGATGCACTCTTTATGTATTAAACAAACTCGTTTATTCGTTTCAACGTAGTTATTCTCTATTTACTAAAACAGTTGAAACAAACATCCATCATTTGAATAATCGTTTTGGTCCGGTAAAGGCAGTTCAAAATTTTTGTTGTCAACAAAGTTTAGAGTGTTTTTTATTTGCCTAGTACAGTCATCTATGGGCAACAGAACTAATGAGTAAAAATTAAATACAAATAAATAGGATAGTTTACCGAGTATTCTTGCCATAGTACTATGTCTATTCAATAAATATTATAAATAATAACGACAACTGCAGGATTCGAACCTGCGCGGGCAAAGCCCAAAAGATTTCTAATCTTTCTCCTTAACCACTCGGACAAGTTGCCTTAAAGATGTGAATTTAAAACTTCCGTGGAAACCGAACCATGTCACATTCGCCATAGCGATTAACTCAAGCTACTAACACTGGAAATTCCACTACACTACTCCGAGTTGTGGAATCCCTAGCTCATTAGCTATTGGATGAGTGTCTGATGGGCTTCCAAAGTCATTATTTAGTGGTAGATGGACCGATTTAGCGGTTTCCTAAGTGAAGCAATAGCAACATTTAGACTTGCTTTTTTTGTGGGCTCAGTTCAGTCGTAGCAAATCATTCTAGATTTGAAACACACAAGAACTCACTATTCTAGCCACTTTGTTTCTGCATTGAAGCATGGCATGGATTTACCAAAAGACTGGCCAGGGGCTAATGTCGGTTGGGTTTTAGTGGAATTTTTTTTGTGATAGACACGCAAACAAAGATACCAAAAATAAATCACTATGGGATTTCTTCTCTAATACGTGAAATCTATTTTGTTATTTATCAATATATCACCGTCTGCCAGCCATGTCACACCCACAACCTCACGCTGTTGATGTTCCAGTAACAGATATGGATGACCCAGAAGATGATATTATATTTGCCGAACAGTCAAATGACAATAATCAACAACGACCATCCACGTTTTTGGATACATTAGATTATGAGAATACCGAACAAGTCCAAGACAGCCCCGGAATATTTTCCACAATAAGAAGTTATTTGACCAGTTCGCAAGAACCTAGTCTCAATGATTATGAAATGGTGCTGCGTTTTGATATAGATTCTGAAAGCGACAACGATCGGGATATCGATGGTGAGGGAGCACGGCCTGTTGACTTGAGAGAACGCAGAATTCAGTTATTAGAGAAGCAAGTCAAGAATAGAACTATTATTGGTAGTGTTGTGCTACTTGCCGTTGGTATTGTTACTTTTATTCTATTTTTCAATAGAAATAATGGTCATTTGGGAATAACACAATCCAGCAGTGGTACACGTCAAATATATTCGAATTCTACCCATAACTTCCACCAAACTACCATTTTAATATCACTTGACGGATTTCATCCTCATTATATAAATCCATTAGATACCCCGACCATGCATAACATAATGAAGAACGATTATGGAGCACCATATATGACGCCAAGTTTCCCATCGCTGACGTTTCCCAATCACTGGACTTTGATAACAGGGTTGTACCCATCTGAACACGGCATTGTAGGAAATACATTCTACGACCCGTTATTGAAGAAGCAATTTATAAATACGAATCCCAAAATTGGTGGATTGGATCCGGATTTTTGGCAAGGTGGTGAACCAATTTGGAAAACCGCAAAGAGACAAAACATCAAAACGGCTGTTCACATGTGGCCCGGATCTGAAGTTCCTCATATTGGACCTGATGATGATTTTGATAGATATAACGGATCTGAATTATTGTCCAGCAAGGTGAGTAGAGTGATGGAATGGTTAGATAGAGAATCTATTGACGAAAGACCGGAATTAATACTTACGTATGTTCCTACCATTGACCAATTTGGACACAAATATGGGATTTCTGGTCAAAATTTAACCGATGCCTTGACGTATGTGGATAACTTTCTTGATTTGATGAAACAGGAATTGCACAAGAGGAATCTTGACGATATTGTTAATGTTATAATCGTTAGTGATCACGGGATGGCACCTACTTCGAATGACAGATTACTTTATCTTGATGATTTGATTGATTTAGAGAAGATTGAGCATACTGATGGTTGGCCATTGTTTGGATTACGACCAAAGAAAGAGTATTCTGTTAATGAAATCTACGATGAACTTCGACAAAATTTTAAAGCGTTGGATTCCCAGATATCGTCGAACTATGAAATTTATAAAGTTGAAGACATTCCTAAACAATTCCAATTTGGTGGCAATCTCACTGAACATAAGTATAATTATAGATTAGCGCCAATTTGGCTTTTCCCGAATGTGGGATACTCAATCACTACACATCAACAAATGAAGGATAACAATAACGAATATAAACCAAAAGGAGTGCATGGGTATAACAATACTCATTTATTAATGAGGGCAATATTCCTAGGATTTGGTCCGTATTTCAAAAATAAACCGCTTAAAGTGGAACCATTCCAGAATACACAAGTTTATAATTTGATTTGTGACACGTTGAATATCATTCCGGCTCCTAATAATGGTACCCAAATGCATGAAATTTGGACAAATAAATTGAGTGATACATGGTTGGATACTTTGAATTTCCCTAATTTGCCATTTGATATTGATCATATTGTTAGAAAGAATGCTACTTACGATTTGCTTTGGAGAAAAGGTAAGCAACAACAACAACAAGAAAATGGTAACCCTGTTCCTACAAATGATCGTCCATTAGAAGATATGAAGTCAGAAGAATCAACGATTACATCGTTGAAAACTGAACATTTACCAAAACCTACCGATTTTATAACTACAGAAACTGGCAATACTTTAGTGACGGTGACTACCACTACCAAAGTTCATGAAGGTTTTGGAGAGATCGTTGGGGATATCATGGATGGAATCGAAGATGGCGTGGAAGCCATAGGAGAAGCATTCCACAATCTTATAGACGATATATTCTAATTATCATGATACGTATATTTATTATTATTATTCTTGTTATTTTTTATGGGTCGTTAAATAAAGCCAATTGATTAGCAGGTGAGTCAATCACAAATGGAGAATGGGTGTTTCTTGTAGGAGTATTCGTAATCAATTCAGACGAACGGATGGAATGACTGGAGCTATATGGCGATTTGCTTCCCCCATCATCTTTCCTTTCTTCAGTTGAGTCTTGACACAATTTGACTATCTCTTCCTTCGTTAGATTCAAAAAATAGCTAGACCTGGTAATCGATGACCATTTCTTTTTGACCAATTCAATTATCCGAAGAAGGAATATTTGCTCGTTTGAAAACGCTAAGTCTTTCCAAATCCGGAGCAAAACGGAAATATCCGTTTCGTTATCATCATTGAACTGCATTTCAAAATAATGAAACATCGTGAACATTTTATTAATCACTGCGCTTGATAAATTTGGCAAGTCATACATGTTTGACAACACAAGTAATCCAGTGAAATCAACAAGCGTCAATTCTTCTGATACGAATTTGGTATCAAATTCAATATTACCAACATACAAGTAGTATATTAGTGCTTTGATGAGGAGAGCAGGTTCGGGAAGGAACATTTTGCTTTCCATAGACTCGTTCATGCCCGCTGATAGCATTCTGTAAAAATGGGGCCATCTCGCTATTAAGATTGATTTGTGGACGGAAATAGTTTTTGTATCATATGACTGTTGTTGGTTTTCATATATATATTTAGCTGCTTCATCACTCAAGCAAATAATTTCAAAGTCGGTAAACTCCTGTTTCAATAGCAAGTTATGGAAATCTGAGGATAACAGATTCTTGGTAATGTTGGTAATACCCAATTCAGCAATGTGGATTTCTAGGATGCAATCTAATTTTGGAACCTGTAATTCCTCGCTAGCGAAAACCTCTTCGTCATTTAGTACTTCCTCCTGGTAGGGATATCCAAAAGATTGGGTCCTTTTATTATTGTTGGATCCCAAAAAATAAAGCTTTCCCTCGTGGTTGACAAACACTGATTTCCACCCGCAATCAAAATCCCCCTTATCGCGGAAATAGTGATCGAGATTGGTTTGGTTAAATATATTGATGGCTTCAAAATCTGCGATGTTGAAGGAGGATATATCGAGCCGATTGTCATGCACATCCCATCTTGGTATCGCAACTTTGAGGCAAACACTGGGATTTATCCTCGTTGACAACACTGAGATATCATTATAAGTGGTGAGGTTATCCTCAATATTTAAATGCACTCCTCCTATAGTTCCTGTCTTCCACGCATAGAAAGCAATTTCTCTTGTATGGTTCATGTCCTTACCCAATCCCCCAAATGAGAAGATCCTGTCCTTATAAACCAAAATGAAATGATCAAACCTGTATACAAATTCAATTGGTCCGGACCAAGTGCCCAAGACCAAATCATAAACGTATAAATCGTTCAAAGGGGTTGATTTCACCAATCCTCCACTTATGTACATTTTCGACCCATCTTCACTTAAACAGCACGCGTGTCTGGATCTTGGGCTGGGGCAATTCTGAAGGGCAAATAACGGAGGCCCAATCCATTTCTTATCATGTATGTTGTAAATCATCATTAAACTATCGTTCTTAACTTCTCCCGCAGTGCCTGTGGTGCTGGGAACTTCATCTTCATAAGGTACTCCTCCAAAAACTAAAACATTCCCATTTCCAATGTAAATAGCCAGATGGCCCTCTCGATACAACCCTGCTTCCTTATCATCGACTTCCCAAGTCATTGTTGCGGTGTTTAACAAATATACATTGCTATCTAGTTCATCATATTGATCAAACCCACCATATACAAATACATAAGGTGTTCCTGTGCACGGCACTACGGTCGATTTATAATTGCATTTCGGAATTGGACCCTTTAGGTCCGAGACGTGAATATGTGACTGTTTCTGATCAGCCATCTCTCCACAAACGGGCTTGGCGTATTGATTGGTTGTACTTGTTGGTTTGCTACTTGGTGTTTCTTTTGGTGCTACAAGTGCAGAGAATCGTTTATCGGTTGCTTAAGAAGATGATGGTGACAAAACGAACAATCCCAAAAAAAAATAATAGGTCGTGTATTAATTACCAAATTTCAAGAGGATCTTTATCCGTCTCACTAATCAACACTTGATCTTGATCAACCTGCAATTCTTCTTGTAGCTGTTGTTGAATAACTTTCAAAAATGCTCTTTCTGTGTTTGAATGGTTGCAGCATATAACTGCTGAACCCAGTTCTTTAAAGTACAATGCTTCATGATGGGATAATTCTCCAGTATAGTATAAATCTGCCGGGACGTTTTTGAACACTCCACCTCCAGAACCAGCGCAGATGGCAATTGTACTAATTTCTTTTTCTTTACTTGGAGTAGCAACTTGGACATGAGTCAATTCTAACAGCGACTTGACGTTTGCAACCAAGTCTTTCAACCCAACTGGATTTGCCAACTTGACTAATCTTCCCATACCACATTCTGGCTCGTTTGAGTCCTGTTCGATGGGGACAGAGGATTCAACTTTGTGTCCCTTAGTGATTCCATCAACTAAGAAATCATTGACACCGCCTTTGGCACTATCCACGGCAGTATGTGGCGAATATACATTGATGTTATTCTGGATCAATTTAATCAATGATCTTTGTTGGGGATCATTTGAAGTTATTGACTTCAAACCACGGAAAATAAATGGATGATAGGCAATTATGAAATTAACATTTTTGGAAATGGCTTCGTCTGCAACAGATTGAGTCAAATCTATGGTTAAGAGAATTTTGGGGGCCTCGTGGGTGGAATTGGATTCAACTAATAAACCGGTATTATCCCATGACTTGTCTGCCAATGCAATTGGATAAAATTTTTGAACTAGAAGTTAAAAAAATAGGAGGAAAAAAAGTTAGTTGGTGTTTCGAAGAAAAACAGTAGTAAATTGGTAAACTGGTTCTACTTACTTGCGTTGACAACTTTTTGAATTGAGGTTTTAGACATTGTTTGACGTAGTGGGTATGTTTTTTACTTTGCTGTTGATAAAAAAAAAAAAAATTTCCTCATTGCGAAATTGGGGGTAAGACTTTGCGCGTAACAATTCCTTCCGTTGGGACGAACACTGGTTCCATTAGCCCAAGGCATACGTTTCTGCTAACGAAAGAAGTCTTTTCAAAATGTACACGGGCTTAAGGATGTTTGAATACCAAAATAACGAGCGGCAAGGACATAACATGCAAAACAAATATTTTAGTTTTGTGGTGTCACAGTTCTTGATAATTTGGATGCAAAATAATAAACGTGGTTTAGTCCCTTAACAAAGTTTTTTTTTTTTTTGCTTCTAAAGTAAATGAATGACCCCATGTTGAATCGTCCATAATTCATGTCATTCTCGAGGACCGCAACTGTGCAACTTATGATATTCTTATCGCATCAAACGATAAGCACTGAATATCCAAATAACATGAAAGCTTATCTAATTTTACATCTATCTTTCACTTGACAATCGTCTTTTGGTTTTGTTTTTTTTTATTTTGGCCTTTCTGCTGCTGTGCCACCTCCAACTAACTACTTTCGACTATGCATAATCGGACTTAATAACCCCACAGGCGACACATGGGTGGTGGTTTGATTAGATTAAATTCGGTGCCATTCAACTGCCAGGGTCGTTATGATAAACTGATTTAAAGTGTACGTCATGCATTGAATCTTGTTAGCCGGGAAGAACGCAAGCGTCGGTTTAGACTTTGAAACAAGGAAAGAAACAATAGGATCACAATCCCTTGGTTCCTGTTGTGTTCTCAACATGTAGGTCACGTAAAGAGAAAGAGCCGAATAGACTTAAATCCTTTACCGAATACGATATCTCCTACAGTGTATAGCCATGCAATCACTGTCTTGGTTTTTCTTTTTCTTTTTTACACCCCTTAATATAAATATCGTCAACTACAACTCTATTAATCACGAATTAATAATGGTAAAATAAATAAAAATACTAAACACTTTACACAGTTCGGGAATAATACACTCTAAAAATAAATTAGTAAAATAGAATAAGCAAATTATCGATAATAATAATAATAATAATAAGCCAATAAAACAAAAAAACAAAAAAAAAGAACAAAACCGTTACACGAATTGAAAGAAGTAAAGAAAATAAAAATATTGGTAAAGCATCTATGTTGTGTAGATTTGATTCAACATGTGAATCTCATTGGCAAGGAACTCCCAATTCCATTTCTTGATCAGATTGGCACCTCCTCCTTCCTGCTGTTGTTGGTCAAATAACCCCAAGTACTCTTCATACAAGAATAAGTCGTAAAAAATCTTCAAGTTTGGTTGGATAATAATATTGAACCGAATGATTCTCAAGATGAAATAAGCTTGCACTAACCCAATTCTAAATTGCTTCATGATACTGGAAATAACCAAACTTGCACTTCTGCTGACACCAACTTTGCAATGAATCAAAGTTGGATGTTCTGGCGATTGACCAAGGAGGAGCTTATCATGGATGAATGGAGGAGCATCTAATAACAACGGCAAAATTGAGTCCTTTCCATCATCTTTGAAATTATGAATGTAGATTAATGATTTGATTGATGATGGGATCAAGGACTTGATTTTGTGTGGAATGAAGTGATGGAGTTGGGCAAAGTTGATCTCATAAATTTTAGAATTATCATATTTGTAAATGGGTTTGAGAACAACTGGAGCAGTGGGTTTATGCTCATAGTCGAATTGAATATATTTGGAAAGGTGTTTGTTCCACCAGTTGGGCAATTCATCTATGGAAATGATATTGGTGATTCCAAATGTGTCTATAATTGTGGATGAACTGGAATGCAATAGACTACCAATGTAAACATTGGGATATACTTTGGAAGGTAAATTCAATTGTCCCTGGCAATCAGTAAACCAATCATAAGGCTGGGGTTTAATGATTGGGTTTATGTAGTAAAATCTATCAATGGCATCCAAGTTCAAGCTGTTGGGTAAGATGATGGTTGGAAACTCCAGGAACAAATGTTTGTTTAAATAATCAGTAAAAATTTCTAAATCTTGTAATAACGAATAGTCTTGGTCAAAAAAGAATAATTTGACGTTTTGTTGGGCCAAATACAATATGGATTCTTCAATGATAATCTTGTTTAGCAATTGTGTTAACAAAACCAACCAGATGGTAGAACCAGTAAATCCATCATGACTACCAATAAACACTTTGTTGACTTTGGCAATCCTAACCACCAACTTCAAGATATTCAACACTGAGACCAAGTCAAAATTGGTGGTCCCACCTAATTGTGGAATCTTTAAACAGTATGTGTTTGAACTACCTTGTGAATAGTCATGGTAGATCCATTGAATGGAATCTAACGAAGGAAACTGAAACGATTGCACGTCGTCATCACAGTAGATTATCAATTTGAATTCGTTGTTACTTGTCTTCACCAACTCATTATAATCAAGAATGTTTCCAATGCATATCTTATTGTCAAATAACCAAGTTTTTCTATTCCCACTCATTCTCCAGATTAAATTTTGTTCGTATCTATGAAACTTGGACACAAAATGATCTCCCTGGGTTAGGTACTCCTCATCAATAGGATAGAACTTGTTCAAGAATGCATTGTTATAAACCAAATATTCGTCGGAATCATTATCAAAATAGTTTGGATCCACTTTTCTACACCAATCGTTTTCCAATTCAACGGAATAGATAAATTTGTCTTGTTGATTAACCACCTTCTTCAAGATTGATAACACTTCTGCATTATCAGAATTGGAATAGTTATAGACGACAAAATGCGACAACGGTGCCATAAGCTTTAACTGTTGTTTGAAGTTCCTGCAATTCATTCTGCTGTCATTTTCATCAAACCTTTTCGAGGAAACAGAAAACGGTACCCATCCGCCGTACGACTTTTCAAGAATTTGGTATAATTTAACTGTGTTTATCAAATCTGGGGTGATGGAATCGATTTCTTCATCATCACTTTTAATGAACATCATGTTGTTTAAACCCAAGTTGTCGACGGTATTTACCACATCATTGTAGTCTCCAGTGTAATTATCCCGGTTGCCCTTAGTAGACATGTCATGCAAGTAAGGAAACAACATACTGGAATAATTTTGGTTGAACCTTGATCTGGTCTTATAGTTAAAGTCTAACAATTGATTGAATTGGTTGGCATTTTTGATAATATAAACCCCATTGCGTTTCGATAAAGTGGAGTTGAACTTGCTGAACCAGATCTCTTGAAAGTCTTGGTGTGATGAAGATGAGGATTTCCTAAAACCGGAAGTGTAATTTGTAGAGCTGGGGTTGGATAATTGAATATATTGTAAATCCGGGGAACTGGGGTTATAGCTGGAGTAAACATTACTTAGAATACTTGATGCCGACGATAAGGATAAGGATGTGGATGGACTAGTGGAACTATTTTGACTGTTGCTGTTACTGTTCGCTACTATTGAAGTAATGGAACTTGCTGTGGAACTCGAGGATATCAAACATGACCTTGGGATTATACCTTGTGCGGATGATATTAGACATATGGTATCACTAGAAGATGATGACGGTGATTGTAGCATAGTAGCAAAAAAAAATATATATATATATGAGAAAGAGAGAGGGAGAGTGGAAGCAAAACAGGGAATATGAATTGCAAAAAAAAACAAAAAAAAAAAAAGAAAGCTCCGTATGAATGCATGGCGAAGAAAGAGGGAAATGTGACTTGGTTTATATATAAAGGAAAAGTCTTGACTTGGTGTATGTAACTTAACTTACATAATGGAGAATAACAAGATGTGACGAGTAATAAATTTTATTTATTTTGTTCTACGTTAATTCTAACGTGCAAAAACACAAATTATAATATCCCAAATGCACAGATAATTATTCAGATTATGTACAATCATCTAAAAGTTCAACTATATTTCCATTGTCCTTTTTTTTGCTTTTCTGTAATAATTCTGCCAAAAGTCTTCTCCTTACTAGGTTTCTCTCATGTGATCTAAGTAACAAATTCTACACCCCCCTAAACGACGCAAGAAAAAGACTAATAGTCTCTTGTCTTTGCTTTTTCTCTTTTAGTCAAAAAAAAGACTAAAAAAAGATTATCCCTACGCCTGCTCTTCTTCCACGTCTTGCTCCTTGTTCTGTTTCCATTTTCTTTCGTGTTCTGGTCAGGGCGACAAGGCGTGTGTAACGCTGGTGATGTTACACGTTACATTTTAAACGAACGACTGCCCCCGCCAGAAAAGAAAAAAAAACCATTAATGTCGTAGTCGATGAGAAATAGAAGAAAAATAACCGAAACATTCACTTGTGAGACTCCCGCTTGTGCTTTTGCTTTTGCTGACAACATCGGCAACGGTAGAGAACAAAGCAAACGAAGCAAGCGAGGATAAAATGCGCAAGCATGAACAGCACGGTTAATACTACTTTGTAACAAGTCATAGAACACCACACACAGAAACTCTCTCTCTTTCCAACCGATGAGGTGTGGTATGATGTAATGTCGTCACCAGCTCTTTGTAGTGGGTTCTGTTATCGCAGATCTCCTAATCGTTATGGCGGTGGTTCGTTTTGTGTCAGGAGTGTACTTGTTGCCAGGAACAAGCAATCTCTTGTCTTTCTGTTCCTGGCTTCTTTCGCTTTTTGTGGCACTTTTGCGTTCATCGTCAAAAAAACAAAAAAACAAAATGCAAAATATACTTTGTTTTAGTCATTCCCTAATTGCGTGGGGGGTAGAGGAGGGCCTGGCTACGACTAATGGTTGTTTTCACTCATATTTATACCCACACAAGCACTTATTCAGCAAATGCCGCATAGCGCGGGATTATTTTGTTGCATCTCATAACTCACAAGAATTTTTTGTGCTTGACACCTGAAATAAAATAAAATATCAAATTGTAACATTGGGGGTGTCTTGGCTCGGTAGCGCACAACACGTCTTGTTACATTCTCATTATATTCATCCATCGCCAATTCCTGGTTGATAAATCTTCCAAATCAAGTCAAAATCTAGTACATGAGGGATTTTTTTTTTCATGAAATTCCTGTCGAGAAAATGCTCTTCAACTTGCTTTCCGAAATCAGTCGATCCTTTTCTCCTTCATGTCTCATTGCTTAGTTTCCTAATCGTTGCTTGGAGGGGAGAATCGGGAAATTGGTAAAGCGGTAAGAAAATGATTTGCAATTTAATTGTTTCGGGTTATCTGGTAACAAAAGTGTATTCCAACTTTTTTTTTTTGACGAGCTTCGTTCTTGCCCTATCATGTGACACAAATGGTTAATTTCCCGCTAAAATGTGTTATGTTTTACGAGGTTATACTGGATTACGTTATAATAATATTTTTCTTATCTAGTATGTTGATTATTCTTGTTGCGCAGATTGGTCGTTTCTTTTAGCTTTTGGATAGTTTATTTACTGAGCTATGTCCTAGGGTTTTCCTGGTACTTGACGTGCTTTGTTATACGTAACAGAACTTACACGTCCAATCAGAACACCTACCAAGGTAGGGTCATGCACAATGCCCCTGGTTGTATAGTCTACAGCTTACACTTATTTTCTGGTAAATTTTTTGTTTTTTTGTTTTTACAGTTTGTGTTGTGGCTCGTAAACAATAGGGTCCAGGAAATGTACTTGTTACAGGTCTTTATTCTACATGTACCAGAATGGAAGAAATAAAGTGGACGCGTCTATCTCTCTCTCCCATTGTACTAGTTATGCTTGGTTCTAGAATGATACTTGATTACAACTAGAATTTCAGTTATATAAGTATTATAAAAGGACGTCTATTGTGTAGTTTAAACAACCTTTATTAATCTTCTTTAGGATAGGACTTTACTGGTTCTGGAAAATTTCATCTTTAGAGCACGGAGAATACACCCCCCCCCGCCATGAGCAAGAAAGAATAGGAATTAGGGCAAGGAACACAAACCCTTAGCACAGCACGGAATCTCAGGGTATGCTCGTGATAACAGATTAAAGATCTCTTAAGCTTTTTTTTGTACAAAGGTACACGTACTTAGGAGAAAATTCCCCTTTGTCAGATTGGTATCTCGGAGTTGTATTTCCTCCTATTGTTTGCTTGGGAATTTCTTTTTTTTCTTTTTCCATTTTTCCATTATCATTTTGCAAGTGTCATACATTTTTTTTTGCTTTTTAACATTGAAGTTCAAATGTAAAGTATAATAAAGTAAGGGATGAACTGATTGATCAAAAGTTCAATCAACGAACTCCTTGATTTTTAAAAAAAACTTCTCCCGAGTCATCCTCAGCAAAAGGGGTTATTAGAATTTTTTGAGAGTGTTGATGGGACGGCTGGAGATCCCTCGAGTTGATTTTTTTTTTTGATTTTTTGATTTTTTGGGATTTTCGAACTTTGATTCCAAACCCAGAAAAGATTACCAGTGAAACAAGGCTGAGGTATTGAGAAGAGATTGACTAAAATGGTGCTTGTTCTGTTACTACAGACATCGAAAGGCTCGTCATACTAGTACAACGAAAAGTAAAAAAATTTCCTTGTAAGATATTATATCATGTCACGTGTGTATATATCATGTGATATTAAATTGACAAAATTTTGGAAATTGTGGAACCGAGGATATGATAAAGGATATTGTAGGATAAGTGTTTTGGTTTATAGTTATGTACTTTGTTCTATGCTCTTACATACATACAGATGTTCATCCTTAATTTTATTCTATCGTTTTCGTTTAGGAAACATCCTAACGCACCTACTTGCTCGATGTCGTTAAAATTCCTTCCACTTCGTCATGGCCAACATTTTAAAAAGCCATTTCAAGGCTCCCATTGTAAGTATACCGTGTTATGGAAAAGAAAACCGAAAGTTTCCAGCAAACCGTGGTGACCGTGAATAAAAAGTTTTGTACTGATTTATTGGGATTAAACCTTTTTTTAAGTAGGTTTGAATATTTGATATTCATTGGACGTAATTCACCAGTAGTAATCAATTCCGATAGTCGGACAAATTAAAATGAACTACATTTTATTCGGTAGTACATTTGATAATCCCGGTAACTAGATTTCGGCAATTGTTACGAAATATAAAAGGGCCACAATTGACCCATGAATTGGACTGAGGTGGCAGCATAAGTTAACAGCATTTCGGCATCAATTTTTAACAATAGAATAATCTTGCAACCACTTCAAAATTATAGTAGCGAGCTAACGAGGAGAGGGATGAAAGACCATGATACTGTAATGTGGGGATTGATGGGGAATGATCATATATTTGACAATTCCCCCGAACTCAATTACTAATCCCGCTCAAATTTGACTATTAAGGTAATTCCCCACTGCTCCAGTGGAATTCAACTCGGGACAACGTAAATATGATGAAGATGACAAAATATACGATCAAAGACAAATTTTAGGTTTTCTCCAACATACCCCGAATTTCAAATTTTGCAGTTAGAGATACCATCAAACTGCGCATAAATTCATATCCTGACGGAACTAATTATATCTTGTGGGGAAATCAAACTTTTTTTCCGACCACACAAACTCAGAACTCATTGCTATGTGCCTCTTCTTAAATAATTTTCCCGTAAAACTGGAACAATCTTCAAAAACGAAGACTTGGCATATTTTTATTTTGTGCTTTTTCCATCAAGTGTACACCAGGCATGTTTGGGTTTTTCTAAACTGCCATATTTAATTATTATCCTCTTGATCTAGACTAGTCCATCTCTCTTGTTGATATTCTTGACTTCACTAACACATTACAAATAATTCTTTTTTGCAAATTGTTTTATATTTAGAAAAAGCTTAGGTTTCCGGAAAAGTTACAAAAAGCATAAACAGATTGTTCCAAAAGATAAATCAGATAGATATATATAGAGAGAGAGCTAACGCTCAGAGTGATTACCTGTTGACCGACACAATTGGTTCATCAATCATACAACAACTAGTAATTCACAACTTTCGGTCCAATTTTTTTACCCTCCCCTCTTGTTTCAGTGGGGTTTTTTCACCACAGTTCAATCGGTTGCAATTTTTTTCTTTTTTTAATTTTGTATAGAATAACAGTCCGTTATGTCACTATCGGCACCAAATTTGGTAGCTTTGATAAAGCGGGATTATGGAACATAAAGGTTATAGAAACTTATATCAAGGTAATATCCCCTATTCCAATCCTACCGAACATAGTGAATTGTAGGTTCTTCCCCGGCTCTTAACTCTTTATATATAACCCAAAGAAAAAGTCATATCAACAATAGGATATCATTATATTGTTTTAAAACCAATACAATTATGTTATCTTCAGAATCTTCCTCATTGAATGTCAAAAAAGCATCCACCGAACATATCGAGAATGCTGAGAACACCGCTGATGGTTCCAATCACCATCATAAATTCAAAACTGGTATTATCACAGGAGATGGTGGCGAGTTTGTTGTACTTGGCAACCACAAATACCTCAGACATGAATTAATGCAAGCTGTTGGAGGTGCTTTCAATCCTGTTCATGCTACATACCCTGTTCATAAAGTTGGTAATGGCGCTCCGATGGGTTTAGTTGGTACTTTTTTAACAATCTTTGTCTTTGGACTTTATCTTGCTCGTGCAAAGGGGATTGAAACTGCAAATGCTGCTGTTGGGTTGTGCATGTTCATGGGAGGTTGCGTTATGTTTTTGGGTGGCTTGTGGTGCTTCTGCGATGGTTCGCCAACGGGCACTTTCAATTTTACTGTTATAACTTCATATGCATCGTACTGGTTAAGTTTCGGAGCTATTTTCATCCCTTCATTTGGCATCCAAGACGCTTATGCTGACTACCCGGATCAACTCAATAATGCAATTGGATTCTTGGGAGTTGCATGGACTATTTTTACTACAATGTTACTTATTATTTCTTTGAAAGGGACAGTACCACTTTTTTTGGGGTTGTTGATGTTAGATATGGCAACTATAACGCTTGCTGCTGGATACATTCTTGACAGACCAGGGATCAAAAGAGCATGTGGCGTCTTTTGTGTCTTACATGGTTTAGCTGTATTCTATCAAGCATTGGACGCTATGTCAACCCCACAAACTAGTTACTATGTTTTCAAAACAATGCCAATGTCTGATTTGTTTAAATTGTTCAAACGGAAGAAGTGAACTTTATTGTGTGTACAAATATAAGTAAAGTAGAGAAACATTTCAATTTACAATATGTATTCTTAACTCGAGCAAATCTCACCATTGATTCTGGCTATCTGAATCTGTCGCTCAGTAAGGCTTATCTACTGGAGTACATGTTGAAACAAAAAACTCCATGAGCTTATAGAACTCAAAGACTTTGTCAGTACGATATAAAATGAATAAAGGCTCATTAATTGTAACAAAGATCAAACCTTTCGGGCTTTCCAAATTAATTCTGTAGAGTAATTTTCAACTATATTAAAAAATTCTGAACTTGTACCACAAAACCTAGGCTTTTTGCAAAGCATACATACCCAGATGTAAGTTCATTTCTAAATAGAACCAAACATATCTTGTGGGGAAATCAAACTTTTTTTATTTTTGTCTACACAGATTTGATACTCGTTACCCTTTATTCAATGTGTGCCTTTTTTTAGAAAATATAGTAGCACCTCCTTGTACTTGCAACAAATTCTTATAGCAAATCCTTGTCATAGGTATCTTTTGTTGTATCTTTCTCTGGAAAGGACATTGCGGACAAGGATATCATTAATACAGTAGAGTTAGTTACTCCGGCTCATCTATATTATTAGAAATACTAACTCCAAGATATTCCGCTATATATGAATATAATTAAGCTTTGAAGACGCGCGAAAAAGCAAAAATATATATTCAACAGATAAAAAAACATTGAAATTGTATGCCACTTGGCGGAAGTAAATGCTTTATTTCTCTTACAAAAATTCCTAAATCTGGAGCTTAGTTTGAGATCTGGTTCTCCCCCCTCTCTTGCCAGTGGGGTTCTCTAAGAAGAACTCAAGTTTCCTTTCGGTTATAATTTCAAATATTAAAAATGACTATCAATCAGTTCGTCAACCACTAAAACCAAAACTTGGCAGTTATATATAGTTCGGGACTATGGAACTTATCAAAATGGATGTAGATATTATTATTATGGCTCACATTCTAACTCCTCCTTGTAATGTGCGCCATGGCTACTTTCCGAAATGATATATAAACCAAAGAATCTTCCTCCTAGCCAATATATAAAGAGGAGCAGCAATAAACCAAAAACACAAATTCCAATATGCAATCTTCAGAATCTGTTTCTTTTGATGATAATAAGACACATACTGACCACATTGAGTACGCTGGTAATGACAATGGTTTGAAGAAAAGTCCAATTTACAAAATCAGTACCGTCGCTGGTGATGGAGAATACCTAGTGCTTGGAAACCATAAATATGATAGAAATGAATTATCAAAGGTGCTTTGTAAGATTCAAGGGCCTGATCAATTTGCTCCAACTAAGCATAAAATGGGTAACCCTGTGCCTATTGGTTTGTTAGGAACTGCTGTGACTTGCTTTGTTTTTGGCCTTTTTCTTGCACGTGCAAAAGGAATTGAAACTACAAATGTTGCTATTGGAATGTGTATGTTCTTGGGAGGATGTTCAATTTTCTTATCTGGCGTGTGGTGCTTTTGTGATGGTTCGCCAATGGGTACGTTTAACCTCACCCTTTTAACTTCATATTCTACCTTTTGGTTAAGTTTCGGTGCAATCTTCATACCAGCATTTGGTATCCAAGACGCATATGCTGACGACCAAGATCAATTCAATAGTGCCATGGGTTTTTTGGGGATTGGATGGACTATGTTCACAACCATGTTACTTCTTGCTTCTTTGAAGACCAATGTACCTCTTTTCTTGGCATTGTTGACGTTGGATATGGCTACTATATTGCTTGCTGCAGGTTACTTTCTCGATAGCTCTGGGATTAAAAGGGCTTGTGGTATATTTGCTTTTCTTCATGGAGTTTCAACATTTTACATAGCATTGGAGTATATGTCTACTCCGCAAACCAGTTACTATGTTTTCAAGAGAATTCCAATGCCTGATTTTTCCAAGATGTTCACCCGGAAAAGATAAATTTTACGGTGTGTATGCGGTCAATTTAATTAGGGAATTTTTTTTTTAATTTACGTTATGTTTTCATCAAATTATGCTCTCTTTCGTTGGTGCTACCTCTGTGTTTAAGAGACTCTTTAAAAGTTTTGAGATCTTTTAATGTGGATGCAATTTTATTAATATTTTTTTGATCGGCGGTACACGAAGATTCGAAAATTTTGCAGCCTCTATTTCTTTCTGAACCCCAATTCACACAACAAATTAACTAGGGAAGAGAAGCGAAGTAAACAATGAATTTGAAATAGAAAAATGTGGGGGATTTGTATTGAACTAAACGAATCTGTGTAGGAATTAGTTTTTAGATGTCCACTTGCACCCTCCTCAACGAACGGCTCTATTACAAAGCAACCAAATACGCCTTAATAATAATAACAATCTACCACAGCGTTGCTGGTTAATTCAAAATAACACGTAAACATTCTAAAAATAATAGTTTATCTCACATAATGGAAATACAAATAATTCCTGTATTACTCGAGCTATAAATGTAGTGGGGTATTTAAACTTTCTTTCCCCATAAACTTTAATCACATAGCCTATTAGGGGTTGTATTCTTGGGTAAATAATTTTCCAGTGACAGCAGAAACCTCAGTTAACAAAATTTGTCATATCTTCATCTGTATCAGGAGCTCAAAAAGTTTTCAATTCAAGAAACACAACTCGTTGTTAGTGTGTTCGACATCGAGTAGTGCTCAAAAATGGTCGCATGGCTTTTGTTCCTGTATAATCGCACAAACAGAAAAAGGCAATGAGCATAAAACAAATTTACTGTTGCAAAAAGCAAGACTATAAAGTTTTTGCATTTCCGACCAGAAATTTATATTTCACATATATGCGACCCCCCTAAAAAACTTATGCAGGAATGGAATTTCCATTAGTAGACGTCTTGTCCCCTCTGAGGGGTGATAATTCAACGGTTTATTTGGTTAGATTTTTGCCTGAAAGATATTCCAGGAGGACATTCGAGCTACCCCACGTATTCGAACCACATTTTGAAATTTGCACAACACGGAGATATGCAATATAGTACTACCTTTGTTCGGAAAATTGCTATTGATTGCAATCAAACTCTTCGATAAGGTACATTTCGGCTAAACTCTTACCCGAAATAGAGATTTTCATATATAAACACGTTCATTTTCTCAAGAAGTAACCCACTCAAGAACTTAATCAAATATAAGATTAGCTAAAAATATGGAATCTTTACATTCAATATCCTCTGATGGGAAAAGAGCTTCCACTGATCATATAGAGTACGTCGGTAATGATGATAAATTGAAAAACGGTCCAGTTTACAAAATCTCTACCATCACTGGTGATAATGAGTTTATTATTATTGGAAACCACAAATATAATAAGGATGACTTGAAAAAGGTGTTCACTGACGCTCAAGAATTGAGCCCTGTTGACTATCCTAAATACAAAATGGGAAATCCTGAGTGTATTTGTTTAATTGCCACTTGTATGAATATCTTTGTTATGGGACTTTTTTTTGCTGGGGCAAAGGGAATTCAAACTCCCAATGTTGCAGTGTCATTATGTATGTTTATGGGAGGGGCAGTTCAATACGTTGCTGGTGTTGCTGCATTTTTCAAAGGTGGTCAAGAAGGAACGTTCCTATTCTGTGCATTTGCTTCGTACGGTTCATTCTGGTTGAGCTTTGGAGCAATTTTTATTCCTTCTTTTGGAATCCAAGACGCTTTTGGTGACGATACTGTTCAATTGAACAAGGCAATTGGCTTTATGTCGATTGGCTGGGCCATATTCACAACGATGTTGTTGCTTGCTTCCTTGAAAACCACCTTATCGTTATTCTGGAGTTTGCTTTCTTTGGACATGGCAATTATATTATTTGCTTCCGGATTCACACTTAACAATAATACTATTATTAAAGCAGGTGGAATTTTTGGTGTGATTCATGCTTTTTCCGGATGGTACCAAGCATTTGAAGGCATGACTACTCCACAGAACAGTTATCTCGTCATTAAAGAGATCCACCTTCCAGATCTTTCAATGTATTTCAAATGGAAGAAAAAGTGAATGTTGTGTTCTTTTTGTTTAGTTAGTCGATAGTGTTTAATATGCGAGGCTAAATATTTTTACGAGATCTAACAAATATGCGACCCCTTTTTTTAATGTTTTGAGAACTTTAAAAACTTCTCTTTGATTTGATCGAAAAGCATTCTAATGCTGTTCCCGATGCTAGGAAGTGTTACAGATTGAGCGTGTATCGTATTAATGATTTATTATAACAAATAATTCACGTCTTCTAACAAAATTCTATTCGTTCTCTTAATTCTCTAATTTCGAGTAGTTATCGGAAACTGTTCAACATTTCCGATTCACAATAAACTTCCTATTTAAGAAATTTTTGCGGTAACCGCACAAGACGTTTTGGTTTTTCTTTTGCACAAAAAATAACAATTTAAAAGCCAAAAAAAAAAAGTTGCAACCAAATTGATCTATACCTGACAATGTGCTTTCACGATGGATTACTTAACGTCATTGTTGTTATTATCCACCAATTCCTTTATTCAGCCAAATGTCACGTATATAACAACTACGATCAACGATTCCGCTGTGATCTCAACAAGTACAATTTATCCCAGTTTTGCTACTTATGATAATGAATTGCACGTTCAAAATTCCTCCTTCCTTAAATTTAATGATGGATATTCCTCATCATCTTCTTGTGATAATGATGGTCAATCAAGTAATGATAGCGGGTCATCTTCATCTTGTGATTCAAGTGATAATGATAGTAGTAGTGAAAGTGATAGTGAGAGCGAAGATGATAGAGTGTTTGTACATGGAAACACAATCACCAGCACTACCTTCAAAACTACTACAAGATATAACTACTTCCCTAATAGTGAATCATTTATCAAAAATGGATTCTTTCGATCTACTCATCCTTCAACAAGTCAACTAGAATGGGGTGTCCCATCTTCAAGGCTTAGAAGACCATTTTCACATAGAAGACATAAAAAGAAATTCCACAGGAAGGCTGGATCTAGAATGCTGGAAAGTTTAATAAATCCAAGAGTAACTGTGACCAAATTGATAACCAGATATCTTACTAGACCAAGAAATAGGGTAATAGCCACTCCAATTGAGCAAGAAAATCATGGAAGATTAAGGATCGGTGGCCATTCTACAGAAAGCTATCCCTTTAGATTTGTCACATTTGCCCCAATACCAACCACATCTTTTGTACAGCCTATAGGTTTCATTGCCATGCCTCTCTCAACATCTCAAATAATCAAACCAACAAGTACAGTAACACGTGTCGTTCCACGAATCACAAGTGCACCTACTACTTCTCCCGTATATCCTACAAACGGAGAGGAAATAGACGACATTACATTCCCTATTAGTTTTGTTCGGGCCCTTATTGATGGCGAATATTCCATATTGCCAATTCAGGGAAGTACCGTGTACCCAGGTTATATGCTGCGATTTTCAGGCCAAAGGCCAATACGTCCAATTCGAACTAAGCGCAGACGACCAAGGTCAAGAACGAATGTTTCACAAAGCTCAATGTGGATGTCCGCATCAGAAGTGGCTCGTAATAAGAATGAGGTAGAAACAGGGGAATTACCTCGGAAAGAAGAAGATCAGGTTGCGAAATCGTCTTTTAATGGCGATATTTTCAGTACGGGGGAAACTTTGATTTATCTTTCGAGCCCTAGCAGTGAAACTAAATATATCTCCACTACTAGCTTTGAGATTACTTCGAGGTATGGTGGCTCTGCGGAAACATCTTGGGACGAAGAAGACGAGGGTGAAAGTTCTTGGGAAGAAGACGACAATGTTTCTACCAGTGCACAAGATACTACTTATTATTCAGTTTCAGAGAACGAGGTAACTTCCATTAGCAGTGCCCATATTAAGTCAAGTTCTTGGGCTTCAATTACATACAGCTCCTCCGCAAGCTATGACACTTCTCTCACGTATTCAAGTCGAACAACAAAGGAGCAAAGCAAGTCAACTCGCTGGAAATCAAAAATCACCGAAACTCCTATAACTGCTATCACAAAAATTCATATTATTTCAAAAGTGACGGTTCCTACAACCACAACGACAACGGAATGGAGAGAATACACCCCTGAGCCGCCACAAGCCGCGAAGTCAACTTCAAGCTATAAGACAAGTTTTGAAGAAGCTCTGAGCCATCCATTCAGTTTTCCACGATCTAGAACCAGGAAGTCAAAGATTTCTGATGGCATTTTGACAAAGGTTGCTTCATTATGGGAGATTTATTCACAAATAAACTCGACTTTGGTTAGCAATGCCACAAAAGTAACAAATATTACAGAACAACACAAACAAGAACAAGTTAATCAGGAAACTGTAATAAGTTTGCCTGAACTGTTCCCGCAATCAAATATTAATCAGCATTCATTCACTGGAGTTGTATTACCTCGAAGAAAGTTTACATTTCGGTCAATGTCTAATTTGCCCACTTGCAATCTTTCGATTTATATGTCTGTTTTAATACTACTAATTCCACTTTTGGGGCTACTTTGTCTATAAAAAAAAATCGCTTTCTAACGTTTAAGTTTTTAGTATTTGTATTAATCAAATAATAATAGATAATCCCACAGTAGCGGAAGTTGCGCATCCACTTTATCTATATATAGATATATATCATCTTGCAAATCGCTACACTATTCATCATCTGAATCTTGATCTAGGTTGATTTCTGGCATTTCAAAATCGGATCCTTCATCTTGTTCACTTTCTTCAAGGTCACCGACAACATCAGCAACAACTTTGGGTTTTATATCATCTACTTCAATTTTTTCTTCAACTTCTTCTACTTTTGACTCGACCACTTCTTCAACAATATGTTCAACATTGTTTTCCTTGGAGAAAATTCTCGTCTTGTCTCCGATTGCAATGGTTGCTTGTGTTGGTTCTTCTTTGGTCTCGACTGTATGCTCGATCACAATTTCTTCATCGATCTTTCTCTTCTTCATAGGGTTTTCAGCTGATGTTCCTGCGTCCTCGTCAATAGATCTTTTGATTTCCGATTTTTCAACTTCCTCTTCTTCCTCTTCTTCCTCATCTTCATCTTCTTCTTCGATGTCATCGTTTATTCCATCAACCGAATTAATATATTTTGGTAATGGAGGGAATCTTGGATTGTTAAACACACTCAACAATTGACTATCACTACCCAATATTGTCGAAACAATAGGCAAGATACTTATTTTATCATAACCTGGATATAACACCGCATTGATTAACAAAGTCTTTAATTCCTTTGGTGTGGAATGTTTCAAATTGTAATACTTCGCATGGACTGATTCGATCACCAAATATCTCATGATTTTATAATGTTGAGTTGGAGGTAATGTAACTTTAATGATGATTTGATTTATAAAAGATCTCACTGATTTGATAGTTGATGGAGGAATTGAATCCATGAATAAATGTTCATGAGATAAGATATCTGCCAATGGAACAGCCGAAGTGTTCTTTTTCTTCTTCTGCTTTTTAGAATGTTGAGAGTGATTGTTGTTTGATGTTGATGCTGAGTCTTGTTGTTTCTTGATTCTTGGTTCAATTAATACTAATGCCATGTCAACAAATCTTAATAATTGAGAATTGTCAGAAACGTGGCCAATCAATGGTAAATAATCAACCATGCAGTTCAAGATTTCAACATGCAACAATTCTGATTCAATAACTTCCTCATCAACAATTCTTTTATTCTTATAAGGAATAAGTGTTTCCAAAAATGACCAGATGGTAGGAATATGAGGAATTAATGATCCTTGGTAAATAGTCAACTCGGATAATAAGCCAACGACGGATCTATGATTTTCAACAAGCGTAAGTTTAACCAACTTCTTTATGGATTCATCCCTGATATCACCCTTAAATGATAAAAACTTCACATTTATAGACGAAATAATCTCACAAACAATCAAAATCAATCCAAGTGGAAACTTGACAGTAAATGGAGTTTCAACTGAAACATAGCTTCTTAATAATCCAAAGAGAATATTGAGATTGTCAGAAATTTTCAAAATTGAACTTGGGTGGTTGAAATCAATAGATAAATCCGACAACAACTTATTAGTTGGTTTACTTATCTTCTTTGTCAAATTGATCAAATCTTGATCATCTTTAAAATTCAAAAACTCTTGATAAACTTGAATCAATTCTCCAATCTCGCCAAGGATTCCCATGACATCTTTATACCATTTTGTTTCTGGTTCCGTTTTTTCAATAACAGGAAGCATAGCCAAGGTATCATATACGGCTACTTGTAAATCCCTAGGAAAATTGATAAATTCCATATTCAACAATGTAATCAACTTGGCATGTAATTTATTTCCAAACGGTCTGAAGGTAGTAGGATGGAACTTCAATATTTTTTGCAATGATTTCAAAATCAAAAGGGGGGCAAAATGCAAATACTCGAAATAATACCCAATTATTGAACTTAATTTCGGGGTCAAAATTTCCCTTGTAAATGTTGGTTTGCCTCTAATTAAATCGCACATTAAATTAATGGTCTCAATGGTAGAGGTTAAAATCTTGACATCGATAGTATGAATGTAATTTTCTAAAATTTTAACCAAATTAGTTAACAAGTTGTTTCCTTCACTGGCCAAGATTGAATAATCTTCAACGATAACTCGAATCAAGTTGATTCCACACCATTTGTTGTAAGGTTGTGGAGATCTGACCAAGTTTAAAGTACGTGATACAAGATGATTCAAGTCTGGTTTGCTGATTGTTGATAATATTTGTTTGTCATTGTGGAGAAGACCTAAAATTGGGATGATTGAGGTAGGGGTACCTTTGATCTCCTCTAGCACAATACTGATGGACATGTCGCAGTTGGTTTGTGGTTGGTGTTGCCTTTGGTGGTAGATTCTGCTGGAGGATTTTTTTTTTTTTTTTTTTGCCAAAGGTGGTTAGAGATGAGCTGCGAAAATGCTAAATAATGTTAAACAAAATATCGCGTCTATTGATGAATGTTTATAGTTTAATGAAAAGAATAATAATAAAAACTATTTATTTTTGGCTCGAAAGCAACTTTTTCTTTTTATTTTTAGCTGTTCACTCAGTTTGTCTTTAGAAAACAGAATCCAACAAACCTCTGAAAGTAAATGGTTCAAAAGCAGAGCCACCACCTTCAAAGTATTTGGACATACTTTCAACCCAATGCAATCTCAAGGAATGAAGCATGGCAGAAGTACCTTCCATCACAACCAAGATACAGACAGACAAGACAAACCACATGGCAAATAAGAAAACAATCATGATGACTCCGACAACACCGGTTGGGCCAAATGCATTACCGATAGTCATAGACCATAACACAGTGGACAATTGAGCGTGAGCCAAGGAAAGAGCCCACAATCTCAAATACGATGCAGTATGACTAACACAGTTAAGACAGAATTCAATGGTGTGAATAACTTGATGGATCATGATATCACCGAAACCATGTTCTTCATGATCTTCGTCATCATCATCGTCATTGTGACCAGCGCTAACTGGGCCAGCTTCTTCGTCATCATTTGGTAACTGGGAGTATTGTGCATGTTCTTTGGCATCTCTGTCCAACTGTCTCTTCAAGTACAATGGTTTAAGTAAAAGCAACCACGGAACACAAATCAAAGCGATAAGTAAAAGGAACACTTGCACAGATGATTGGCCAGAATACAATGGTTCAGGAACGTCACCTGGGGCTAAGAACATATTAATCAACATGTTCAACAAACCTGGTGGTTGTCTGCCAGATGCAAACCAGTCAACACTCCATTTGTAAACAATACACAATGACAAGTAACCGAAGATACCTTGCATAAACAATAACCCTGGAATGAAGTTACCAACGATGTCAATAAAACTGTGGAAATAGGTGTAGTTCGCGAGCGAAAACATGTACGAGTAAGTCATATGAATGTAACCCATTAAAATGGACAACTTCATCTTGTAGGAGTTGGAAAACAACAAGGCATTTTCGGCACCATGCCAGGCTGGGTCTAAACCAATGGCATAGGTACCAACCTGTTTGGCAAAAAGAGTTTCACCAATGATGAATTTTTCCGGCCATTCCCATCCGCTAGTGAATAACGACATAGATCTGGAGAAGATATCGTTGTAGATGAAACCAGTGTACATCGAGAAAGCACCCATGAGCAACAACACATAACGACCAGTATAAGCCATGTCGAAAATTTCATCTTTTTTCATGCCATTCAATTTCTTTTCGTTCAAGACGAGCGCAGCGGCTGCTAAGGCAACAATAAAACCGTGGCCCAAATCACCAAACATAATTGCAAACATAAATGGAAAAGTGATAATTGTTGGCAAACCTGGGTTGATTTCCTTGTATTTTGGAACACCATAAGCATCACAAATAGCTTGGAAGGCGTACGTGAACTTGTTGGTACGGGTGTAAGTTGGAGGAGTTTTGTTTGTATCCAAGACATTTATTATAGTTGGAACGGATTGTGAAGCATCGTACTCTTGAACAGTAGTAGTTAATTCAGTAATGGAATCGGTCGGAGTCCAACCTTCAGCAACTAAGGTCTTTCTAGAATTGTCGTAATCACAGTAATTCATGGCTTTGTAAACAGCCTTTTCTCTCGCAATGATGTCCCACCACTTTGCCAAATCACGTGAAATGGCAATCAACTCGGAGTTCAATGCGTTTTCAGATTCACCTAAAACTGTAGACAAATCAGAAGCCTTGATGTTGATGTCGGCCAATTGTTCTTTTCTGGCTTCGGAAGTGCCATCGACGGCATACAATTCGGCATCAAGCGATTCACAGATTTTTCTAATTCTTTCGTGGATAAGAGCACCATGGGCAAAAATAATAAAAGAGTTCTTTGCAACGTACGCATTGTTTTTAAGTTCGAAAATTTCTTCGGGTAACTCTTCACTGTGGTAGTACAAATTACCTCTCAAGACTCTCCATAAAATTTGTTGCAAAGTACCAACTTTGTCACGGTTGATGACACCAGATATAAAACCTGAAGTGGAACGTGCTTCACCTTGGCTGATGCCACCGCTTTCTAATTGAGATAACAAAGCGGCTTCTTCGCTGTCGATAACGCCTTCACCTTGCACAGCAAAGAATTTGTTGACTGCTTGGATGGTGTATTTGAACTGCTTCAAGTAGACTTCCTTGGCATTCAAAGTTTCGACAGACTCACGCAATTGAACAACACGGTCTTCCAACAATTGGGAGCCTTCGATTAATTCGTCAATCTCTGTCTGGGGTGGGGCTTTTTCAATCTCGTATGGGAATAATTTAATTCGGATATCTCTGTAATCCAATTCACGTTTGAACAAATTGAATTGTCTTTCAACGTTGTCTAACTTTCTCAATTCTTTGACAAAGGCACGTTGGAATTCGTTGACTTTGGAATTCAAATCTCTAAATTGGATGATGTCTAACTGTCCGACTTTGTAGATGATATCCCTAGCAACTTCAGTAGGAACATAAAGTTGGACAAGGGACATATCCGCAGAACGGAACACTGCTTCCTCCTTTTCTGACATGGTTTACTAATAAATGAAAGAGGGGGGAGTTTGATAAAAACAGAATATGAACTGATGGACGGTAGGATGAGGAGTGGTGGTAAAAGAGAGATAATTAATTAATTAAAGTATTTTTTTTTTGTTTCTCGCTAAGGTTTTTCATTTGCGTGCTGTCTGCCGACGAACCTAAAGTGAACGAAAAATAAATTAACAGAACTGTGTTCAGGTACACGACTCTTTGGGACCGATCAAACATATCTTGCCTATCCCAGCCAGCTAAGATCTCAAGATTTGAAGCATTGGATGTAAATACCAGGAGACCACCATGAAGTATTGAGATTGTGTGAATCCAAACTGTATTGCAGTATGATGCAGTCTCACTTAAACTACTATTGTCTTTCCATTATTTACATAGATTCGCTACGATATATTACTCTAATAATCATGCCAAGTTTTGTAAAAAATGTGAACAAAATCAGAGAACAATAGTTATATATATATATAGAAACAACTAATTACTTCTACTTCCCCCTTTAATGTATGTCAACACACCAGTAGTTAAAGGAAGCGGATCTTTATTGGTCCATCTGCTTAACTAAAGTTTCACACAAAATCATTTCCTGCATACGAAGTCTCGGAATTAATGGTGATGTAATACAGCAATGAGATTGATGATACAGTACTTATACACACATGACGCTTGTTTTGTGCACACCGTGATGTCATCACTCGACAAATAGATCTCGTCAAAATATCAATGGGTTGAGTCGGAATTATTGGATTGCTGCCAATTTTTTGTTTTGCTCCTAACCAAAAATCACCAGAAGTCTTCAACAAAGGGTTCGTTCGTGTTCTACATTTCCTGCATGAAATCACCCTGCAACCTAAAGTTAACATTTTTAGTGAACATTCTTCAAGTTCATAACTTTCTTGACCTTTTTAACCTTTTCTTCCTCGTCAACCATATTGTCTCCACAAAGCAATCACTTGCATACACAGACGTCTTCTAGTGGGGGTATTACGTAATAAAGTATTGCTGCTTTGTTTAATTTTCTTTTTTTTTGTACCTACACCTTAGGCTTTGTTGTGGAAAATAAAAGAACTTTAGTTCAACAATACCCTCCTGTCATAGTTTGCTTTTTAATATCCGCCAATGTTACAATATATATAACTACTTTTCCTGGTAATTTGCTTGTCGCTGTCATTTTTTAAAAAATTATTTGTTGCTAAACAGGCATCCATGTTTTCAAATTTCAAAGGTCTTTTCAAGAGTTCACAACCGGAACCCAAATTAGCACCAAAAGGTAAAAAAGTCAAAGGCGATTACCAAGATTTAATACCATTAGTTGAAAATGATATCAATCAGACAAAAACCTTGTTGCAGAAGTACCAGAAACACCCGTTATTCAACAAGTTGTTCCATTTAATGGAGTCAAATCACAAGAACGAAAAACAGGAGTTGGAAAAGGAACATCATTTCAACCATCTGAGGGAATATTTTGCAGAATTATTCGGATTATACAAAAACCAACTAAAAGAGTTTACCAATTTATTAGACACTTTCCAGAATAATTACGTTCATTCGTTGTATGAAGACAATTTAATGACCTATAAACTTTCAAAGGGATCCAGAAGCAACTCCGTCTTCTCGTCCAAACCATCTATAACATCTTCAACTCAAGAGACAGAGAGACCCTACTTTGATGACCTCTACGAAGAAGACGCTCCTGAGCATTTTTTGGATCCAATCTCATTTGAATTATTCACAGATCCAGTAATCACTCCAAGCGGTATTACTTATGAGAAATCACATATAATGGACCATCTAAAAAAGAGAGGAAAATTTGATCCCATCACAAGGCAAGAATTGACCGAGGAACAGTTATATCCAAATCTTATAATCAAAGATACCATAGAGGCATATAGAAAAGAAAGAACTTAATGTAGATTTTATAGAATAGAATAATACAATACACAAATTCCGAGCTACCATGCGGAGAACTGTTACGACATTATTAGATGTCTCTCTTTACGACATTGTTGCTCATCAAGGGTGGTTCCAAAAAAAAAAAATTTTATATTGAAAAACTCCACCATGAGGTAATTGAGGAGACAGACAACCATGAAAAACTTGATAGTTCTAAATAGGGGTCTCATCACCCCAGAGTCCAGAACGTATCCTGATTTACACGTTATAGATGCCGTTTTTGACACAGTCTCTGATTCAATCACGTTTGTTTTATGGTCGGAGGAATCCCAATTTATAGAAGTGCAGCAATTTAACAAATCGGGGAAGATTACTGTATTGGCAAGTTTTCAAGCAGAATCTCAATTACTCAACTTTATTCATTTTGTTGATTCCACTCAATTAATATTTGTTTTTGCACATGGGGATATTGTGACGGCCACATATGATCCATATTCTGACTACGAAAGTACAATTATTGAGATTGTTGGATCTATTGACGTGGGTATTAGTGCTGCCCTGTGGTCTGTCGACGAAGAGACTTTGGCTCTAGTCACCAAAGAAAACAAATTATTACTATTATCTCGTATTTTTGAACCAATTTGCGAAAAAGTCCTTGATTCTAATGATATTAAGATTTCTGACTCCAAACATGTTTCCGTTGGTTGGGGTAAGAAAGAAACTCAATTCAAAGGTAAAGGTTTCAAAGCATTGGAAAGAGAAAGGGAGGCTTTGAAGCATGCTGGATTGGATGAAAATGCAGTTCAATTGCATGACCCTACGGTTAACGAAATAGAACAAGGTACTTTATCTCGATTGGATAACCAATCGGTCCAAATCAGCTGGAGAGGTGATTGCGAATACTTTTCTGTCAGCACCATTGAACCAGTGATTGTTGAAGATACAGGTGATATGTACGATAGAAGAGTGATTAGAGTTTTCAATAGAGAAGGAGAATTAGATAGTGTCAACGAAGCTGTTGACGGTTTGGAACACAATTTGAGTTGGAAACCTCAAGGCTCTTTGATAGCATCTACTCAAAGACATATTGACGATGAAGATGGCGAAGAAGTACTTGATTTAGTATTCTATGAAAGAAATGGTTTGAGACATGGCCAATTCAATACCCGTTTGAATCCAGAAACCGAAGTCATCAACAACCTCACATGGTCTTCTGACAGTGAAACTTTACTATTCCAATTGAACGACAGAATACAATTGTGGACGACCAAGAATTATCACTGGTACTTAAAACAAGAGTTGTTTACCGACAATATCCTTTTTGCCAAATTCCATCCAGAAAAGCCTTTGAACTTGATGATTGGTACATCAACTGGAATTCAAGTTGTTGATTTAACGTATAAGATTGTTACCGGACCAACTCAATTAGGTGATGATGTTGGTATGACTTTAGTCGCCGATGGTTATTCGGCCAAAATCACCCCACTTTCGATAGCCAATGTTCCTCCACCAATAAGTTTCCGTGATTTTGATGTTCTAGGAAACATAAATGATGTCGCGGTAAGTAAATCCAATGAGAAATATGCGGCTCTTTCGAGTGACGGCGACATCTACTTTTCAGAATTATCTTTGTCCGACATGAAACAGGGTAAAAGTCCACACGTCTTGAGTACCATTAGAAGGGATCAATACATGACCGACCCCATTGAAGTTGCCAAACAAATTGCATTTATTAAGGATCTGTTTCTTGTGATAGCTTTGGATTCTCCAATCGGTTCCCGTGTTGTTTTAATAGAAGTGCATGACATTCGTTCTCCAATTCTTAATGAATCAGTTGATGTCATACCAAAGATCGTGTTGTTAAAATCCAGATCAGATTTCAATACCGCCATTCTTGAATTGGTTGACAACAGGGTTATGGAACTCACTAGCACTCTTGATTTGAAGCAAATTGTAGCTTTCCCGCAATTGTGTCGTGAGATTGAGGTTTCCTATGATGAAGCCACCGAACAATACGAATCATTTGGTATTTCCAGAAACGGTAAGTTGTTCCGTAATGAAACGCAAGTTGTGAGTGGTGTCACGTCATTGAAGATTACCGAATCCCATTTGTTATTCACCACTGTTCAATCAAAACTTTGCTTTATTCATTTGAACTCGTCTCAAGAAAATTACGAAGTTTTCCAAAACTTGACCAATGAAAACATTGTCGATGAGAGAATTAGACAAATCGAAAGAGGTTCCATATTGGTAAATGTCATGCCAACTAAATATTCAGTTGTTTTGGAAGCTCCAAGGGGTAATGTGGAGACCATTTGTCCAAGAATCATGGTGTTGTCAGCTATAAGAAAGTTCATTAAACAGAAGAACTACAAAGATGCCTTTGTGACTTGTCGTACCCATAGAATTGATTTGGATATCCTACATGACTACGACCCTGAGTTGTTCTTCAATAATGTTGAATTATTCATCAACCAAATAGAAAAAGTAGAATATTTGGATCTTTTTGTCTCCTGTTTACACGAAGAAGATGCTACTATTACCAAATACAGGGAGACCATTAACGATGCTGGTATAACTCAGGAGGAAATTAAAAGAGAAGGTGACACTCTTCAACCGGCATTTAAAAAGAACTTCCGTAAAAAGGAAGAAGTATTTACCAATTTTTCCGACTCAAAGGTAAACAGAATATGTGAAGCTATCTTGTCGGTGTTGTTAAAGCCAGAGTACTTTGACAAATACTTACAAACCATCCTTACCGCTTATGCATGTGAGAAGCCAGCTAATTTGGTTCAAGCGCTTACGTTAATTGGTTCGATGAAGGATCAGGAACAAAGAGAAACCGCTGTGACTCATTTATGTTTCTTGCAAGACGTCAACAAATTGTACAGAACTGCTTTGGCATTATATGACGTGAAATTAACGTTGGTGATTGCTCAACAATCTCAAATGGATCCTAAAGAGTATTTGCCATTCTTGCAGAACTTGCATGTCCAACCTGAACTTAAAAGAAAATTCTTAATTGACGATTACTTGAAGAATTATGAATTGGCATTGAGTTGGTTACATGAACAAGGTGAAGGATTCCACGAAGAGTTTGACAATTATGTTGTCTTGCACGACTTGTACAAGCCTGCTTTGAAAACGTATACTTACGACAAAGTTAGAACGAATAATATTATGAAATTATTTGCTGAACACTTGAGAGAACAGAAGGAATACGCTGAAGCAGGTATAACTTTTGAATACTTGGATGATTTGGAAAATGCATTAGAATGTTACATTGCAGCTAAGAAATGGAAACAAGCATTATCATTAGCTGAGAAATCACAGTTGGCCGATAAACTAAGGGAAACCGCTGAGAAATTGGTCGAATCATTGACGGAGGAACACAAATATAGCGATGCCGCTGAAATAGAATACCAATTCTTGGATAACATCGAGGCTGCTATCAAACTATACTGTAAACAATATTGGTATGACCATGCTATTTTGCTAGCCGAAAAATCCAAGAAACCAGAATTGGTCGAGTGTATTGTTGATGTTCAAATCGGGGAAGGATTTGGTGTTATTGCTGAATTGTTAGCTGATTGTAAGGGACAAATGAATTCTCAATTGAAGAGACTTCGTGAGTTGAGAACCAAGAAACAAGAAGATCCATTTGCCTTCTATGGTACTCCAGATGATTTGGACACTCCAGATAATGTTTCTGTTGCTGCATCTGAGACTTCCACCACCCCTTCCTTTTTCACAAGATATACAGGTAAAACAGCTGGCACCGCCAAAACCGGCGCTTCCCGTAGAACATCTAAAAACAAAAAGAGAGAAGAACGTAAGAGAGCCAAGGGTAGGAAAGGTACAATCTATGAAGAAGAATATCTTATCAAATCCGTTGGCCGTTTGTTGGAAAGACTTGAGCAAACTCAACCTGATGCTATAAAATTAATCGAGGGCCTTCTCAGACGACGTATGAGAGAACAAGCATACCAAATACAGAAGAATTGGGTTGAGTTGATTGACTTTATAAAGGAAAATATCGACGAAATTCACAACATGAGTGAAAAAGATCGTGAAAGAATCGATGATAATGGTGAGGTTTACCTAATCGACGAAATTCCAAAACCAAAAGTACCAGATTTTCCTAAATTCAATACTTTGGATTATTAATAATGCAATTTTGACGTTTGTATTAAAGTAAATAAAGTTTTTGTATGTAATAAACATTATAAGCATGACTCAACTTCTCTATTCAACTTGATCATTTCGTATTCAAAGTACAAGTCCCTGAGTCCAATTATGGCACTTTTCATCGCGTCTGTGACTGCTTTCTTTTTAGCAGTTTGATAGCACATATACTTATATGGCATATTTGTGGACTCCCCTACACCTCTGGCATCTTTATAAGTATCGTCTTTTAGTATAAGTCTTATTTCAACAATACAAAATGCTGAAAATTTTCCTTCTTCCCCAACAGGTAGTTCCTTTAAATCACAACTTATTATGGACGTGGACCAGCCGTTGTATCCAAAAACTTCATTGGCAAGGTTATATAAAATATTCCTGGAAAAGTTGTTTATGTTATATTTGCTTCCAAAATGCCGTACGTCTCGGGAATGTTGTATGGCTTCTAGTTTTGCTTGCAATGTTCCTAGTTTTCGAAGAGCCCAGTCGTTAATTATGCACGATTCTAGTTCCATGTCGTCCTCTAGATCCACATCAAAATCAACTAAATCGGGGAAAAACAGTACCGTATTAGGAAGATATGCTGTTTCGTCGTCTATTTCATATTTGGAATCAAAGTACGCCATGTTTGTTCATGGCTAGTAATTTGATGTGTATTTTCTAAATGATCTACGCGAGGCTAGAAATAACTTTTCGCGTTGTGTGTGGGTTGAGCTGGTATGAAATTCTTCCCAAGTTTTATTTTTTTTTTCTTCTTCTTCTTGGTTTCGGGAACTCTCGATTTTCAGCATCTTGACAAGTCAACAGGTAGCAGACCAAGGAACACCACCCATTTTCATTGTCACCTCCACTGCATCAACAACCAAACGATGGAGTATTTAAACAACATCTTGGGTCAGCTGAACCAAGCTCAACTGGTGGAAGAAGCAATTCCCACTCTATGCAACCGTTTGCAGCATGCAACCATGTCGTCAGACAGAAGATCGGCAGTTCTTGGATTGAAAAGTTTTAGTCGACAATATAGAGAGACCGTAGTGGAACATGGATTAAGGGCGTTGATAGCGACGTTCAAAAAAGATATTGACAATCCACAGATTATAAAACCACTCTTGGAAACGTTACTCATATTGTTCATCCGTGGGGAAACTGACGAAGATCAAACTCGAGGATGGATCTCACAACAATCTCGACTCCAAAACGGGAAATACCCTTCACCATTACTTATGGAAGATATATCTTTAGACCAATTGTCGTTGTGGATAGCTGATGCATTGATTCAAGATCTGGAAGTATTAAGTCAGCTTATAGAGAATCTTTCTGAAGCGACTGACTACCACACAAAATTATACACCATTCAATTGTTGGAAGCGTTGGCCTCGAGTCGAGGATCCCGATCAAAAGAAGCATTGTTGAGCATTCCAACGGCCATGTCCACCATATGTCTGTTACTCACCGATTCCAATGAACCTGTCAGGAACGAAGCCATTTTGTTGCTCATGGCATTGGTCAATGATAATTTCAATATTCAAAAATTAGTTGCATTTGAAAATACGTTCGAGACATTGTTCGACATAATAGAAGAGGAAGGTGGTATAAGGGGATCTATTTTAGTACAAGATTGTCTCACTTTAATCACCAATCTTTTGCAATTTAATGCGTCAAACCAAAAGTTTTTCTTGGAAACCCAATGTGTCCCTAAATTAGCTGGTTTGTTAGGTGAACCAGTTGACGAGACCGGTGATCCAGAATTGTTGGATGAAGATGGGTTCCCAAGTGCGCCGCCTCCAATTGTTTGGACAGATCAAAGGATTCAGAATATGGTCATTGCGCTAGAGATTTGCAGACTATTGGTTTCTGAAGACAATGAATTGGTGATACAGAACCAAGATAAGTTATTCCAAGCTGGTATTCATTACATTTTGTTGAAACTTGTATTCTCTCCAATAACTGAGAACCTAGTCAGATCAGTTGCCTTACTCACTACGGGGGATGCGATTAGTGGGAACGCTAATATCCAGTTTGAATTCTCCAAAGTCGATGTTCCATACATGGACCCATCTTTACCATCTCAGATCCAAACTTTTGATAGACCGCTTTCGGTTCCCCTTGCATTACTCAATTGGTGTTTGTTTATAAACTCAGTCCATGCGTTTGACATACGGATTGCATCAGCATTTTGCTTGAATGCCTATTTCAAGGATAACAACGAGTCCAAACATGCATTTTTAAATGACCAAATAAAGGCATACACTAATCCAAATTACTATGACGACCTCCCGAGAGAGGACTTAACAGGAGTTAATGGCAATAGCGTGGCCACTCCAATCGGCAACATATTCAAAACATTGATGGACTATGATGTAGATATGAAATTGAATCCATACACCGTCTGGTTTGCCTCGACAATATTGGTCTACTTATTTGTCGATGATTTGGGGAACAAAGAAATCGCCAGAAGTGTTAAAACAGGAGACGAAGAGGTAGGTGAAGAAGTTATGAGCTCCATCCAAGCCATATCGGGGTTGCTTGTGACGACGCTCGAGAATATGGATCAAAGAATTGCTATGGGTTATTTGATGCTATTAACGAATTGGTTGTATGAAGATTTTAATGCAGTCAATGATTTCTTAAGTGATCAATCAATAGTGAAGTCCATATTGGCTTCGTTATCTAACAACACCTCTGATGAGAATGTGTTAGTACAAGGTATGGCAACCATATTACTAGGTGTCGCATATGAGTTCTCATCTGCCGATTCTCCATTACCAAGAGCCGATTTGCATTCACTATTAATCAAAAGTCTTGGAAAAGATAATTATTCATTGAAAGTTAAACAATTCCGAGCCAACCCGGTATTTAAAGACTTTGAAGAAGCACTGTTACTTGCATTCACTCAAGATGACACCGGTCTTCCAAATGTGTACTTTACAAGTCAGTATGTGGACATGATCAAAGCAAATTTTATTCGAATTAAGAGAGCATTGGCCCATGATCCATTAGGAGAGCCTCGTGGTAAGATATCGTACGAATTGTTTGAAGAGTTGGATGCCAAAGTGTCTGACTTAACCAAAGAATTGAAGGAAGAAAAAGAGAAAGCGGTAGAAAATGACAAGTCGTTGAATGGAAAAATTTCTGAATTGGCTGACCTATCGAATCAATTAGAATCGAAGCTCGAAGATAATGAGAAGGAATTGCAGCAATTGAAAGAAGATCATACATCAACAACGGAGAAATTATCTACCACAGTTAGCAATTTGTCAAGCATGGAAACTTCCAAGAATGAATTTGAGTCGTTATCTCAAAAATTCCAAACAGAACTTCAAGAAGCCTTGAAAAAAGGTAGTAGTTCCAGTGATTTATCCAAGCAATTAAAAGAAAAACTTGATTCCACCGAACAAGCTAAAAAGAAACTAGAAGATGGTATCAATAACATGACCAGGGATTTGTTTCAGTTCAAGAAACAAAAAAACGAAGGTGAGAATAGAATCAAGCAACTCGAAGGCGAGCTTAAGAGATTTAATAGCGACTTGGAAAAGACTAGAAAGAATTATGATGCACAAATCAAGAATTTGCAGACTGCAAATGATGATTTTAAGAAAAATGTTCACGACTTGAATACACAATTAGATGGCGTTCTTAAAGATAAGGATGCATCTGTTAAAGAACTTCAAGAAAAGATTCAAGATGCAGAAGAAAACAATGAGCATTTGATGGATAAACTAAGATCCGCGTCAATGGCGTTCAACGAGTTGAAACAGGGCAAATCTGAAGCGGAAGAAGAAGCTGAAAAGACTAAGGAAAAGTTGGAAAAGACCAATAATGAAATTCGCGAATTGCAAAAATCTTTAGAAACCCTGCAAGCTGATAAACTTCAGTTAAATGAAAAATTGACTAGTTTGGAAATCACCACGAGTGAAAAGATCAAAGAATTAGAAACAGCAGTTGAATCATTGAAGAGTTCGAGCAATGAAATTTCAACTGAAAAATCTAAATTGAATGATGAATTGCAAAATTTGAGAGACGAACTCCAAGTTAAAGAAAGGGAAATCGCATCTGTCAAAGAAGCATCCAAGTCTACAATTGATGATCTTCATTTGAAAATTGGTGATTTAGAAATCAAACTCAAAGAATCAGAAGAGTCACATTCTACCACAAAAAACTCCCATTCAACTCTTTCCGAGAGCCTTAGCAACTTGAAGGCAGAGTTTGAAAATAGTAAGAAGTCGTTGAATGGAAAATTGTCAGCGAAAACTGAAGAACATCTGAAAGTTTCCGAAGAGTTAGAGAGCAAACTCAAACACATATTGCATTTGAAAGATGAACATGAGAAGGAAAAATCTCAGCTTAAACAAAAACATCAAGAAGCTTCCTATACATTGGACACCAGAACAAAAGAGCTTAAAAAAGCGGAAAATGATTTATCTGCCATTAGTCTGAATCACGATCAATTGAAGGAAAAGCTTAAGAGTCATGAAGAAAAAATAGAGGATTTGGAAACAACAGTGGAGATTTCCAAAGAGAAGGCAAAACATTTAATTCAAGATATTGAAGAATTGAAGAAGGAAAAACAAGAATTAGAAAACACGGTTAAAGAGCATTCCGCATCTTTGGAAACCAAGTCAAAGGAAGTTGCTGATGCTGAAGCTAAGATAGAAAAGATTGAGCAGTCACTAGCCGCACTTAAAAAAGAAAAAGAAACTGAAGTCAAGAAGCTTGAAACACAATTGGAAGAGCTTGAATCACAGAAAACTGGAGAAATTGGAAAATTGGCCAAGGAGCTCGAAAGCACAAAATTAGAAACTGACAACATCACAAGCGAACTTAATCGGAAAGTTAAAGACTTAGAAGCGGTTAATGGGAACAAAGTCAAAGAAATGCAAGACGAGATATTGTCCAAGGAAAAAGAATTGAAATCCATCCAAGAAAAACTTGAGTCGACGTTATCACAGAAAGATAAATTACATACGTCAACTTCCGAAACCATTTCTGGTTTAAACAAAGAGATTGAAGCCTTAAAAAAGGAAATCACAGAGTTAAAGAATCAGAAACAATCAGTTGACGAAAAGGTGAAAGACGTGATTAATGAGGTAAATAAAAAGTCTTCTGAATTGGACTCAAAGAGACAAGAGTTGGAAGCAAAAGAAGAAGATTTGGTTAAATTGACTAATGAATTGACTTCAATCAAGCTGGAGTTATCACAAGTTCAAGATAATCATCAAAAGCTGATTGAAGATGGAAGCAAAGCTAAATCAGTTCTTGATGAGAAGCTTTCTTTGATAGCATCATTGGAAACGGAAAAAGCAGAAATGGAAGCTAATCTAAAATTAACAAAAACAGAGTTGAAAGAATTGCAAAATAAATACAAGTCTGAGACAGTTTCTTTAAACGAAGATATTGAAGCGAAGGAAAAGGAAATTTCGAACTTGACAACGGAGTTAAAGGACAGAATTCTCGAAGTGGAAAAAGAAAGAGCCATGCTTAGTGAAAGTTCTGAAACTGTCATAAAAGAATACGGTGACAGGATTAAATTTTTAGAAGAGAAGATCACCTCTATTAAAGACGAACAATCCAAGGATACTGCTAAGCACAATGAAGAAAGGGTAAAGTTGAAGAGTACTATCGATAAGTTAACACTGGATCATGACTCGACAAAAAGTACCTTGGATGAAAAGGAAAAAGGATTGGCAAAATTGAAATTAGAAGTTGATAAATTGAAGAGCGATTCCAAATCCCAATCCATGGAAAATCAAAATAAGATTGGTGACTTAACTTCGGAAATCAAATCTCTCCAATCTGAAATTGTTAAAAAAGACGAGAAGATTAAGAAAGCTGAATCGGACTATAAAAAGTTACTGACCCAGAATTCGAAAACCGAAAAGAAACATGAAATAGAGTCAAATGAGTTGAATAAAACTGTGGATGAACTAGAAAAGACAAATGCCAAGTTGACTGAAATTACTAAATTGAAAGAGCAATTGGAATCTGAATTGCTAACAGCAAATTCAACAAGCTCGTCGACTAGTACCGAATTGAATAAATTGAAGAGCGAGATAGCAGAACTTGTGAAAAAGAACAAGGATTTAAGTTTTTCTTTGGGAGACAAAAGTAAAGATTTTGAGAATACAGTTGCCAAACATATTGAAATAACGAGCAAATTTGAAAAATTATCAAAAGAACATGAGAGCAAAAAGGATGAGTTGCAAACCACAAAGAATGATTTAGCGGGCGTCAGTTCAACTTTGGACAAAATCAAGAAGGAGTTGGAGACCATAAAAGCTGACCATTCAAGTGTTAATGAACTTGTTGAGTCTAAACTTCAGGAAACTCAAAAACTAAATAATGAAATAAATCAATTGAAAAGTCAGCAATCCGGTGCTGTCAAAGAAAGTTCTGAGACAATTTCCAAATTGAAAACTGAAATTGAATCTCTAGAACAGAGTGTCAAAGAAAAGGATGAATCCATTGCACAATACACCAATTTGGAAAAGGAAGTTAAAAGAAATGAGACCGCGATGAAAGCTCTTGTGGAGGTTAAGCAAAAATTGGAAACACAACTCAAAGATGTTAAGAGAGAATTACAAGAAGCATTGGTAAATCAGAAGGATTATGAAACTGCAACTTCAAAACTAGCTGAAACGGCAAATGAATTGAATGCGGCTAAAGAACAAGTGAAACAACTTTCTGAAGCCAAAACCAAAGCACAACAGGAATTAGAAAGTATCGACAAGAAACATTCGGAATTGGTCAAGCTGATTGATTCAAAATCTTGTGATTCAGAAAAAATGAAAATTGATCTTGAAGATGCACACAAAAAGGTGGCCTTGTTAGAAGATGATTTGCGTAAGGTTACCGCTGAACTAGAAAGTAGCAAAACTGAACTTACATCGATGCAAAGGGTGACAGCCAATTTGGAAGAATTGCAAAAATCTCAAAAGGATATCAAGAGTGAATTGGAAAGTATGCAGAAAGAAAAGGAAGATATTTCTAACAAGCTCACTACGGAAAAATCTGAGCACGAGAAGTCGGTTGAGAAACTAAAATCCATTGAGTACAAAAATAAAACAGCATCGGAAAAGTACGAACTGGAGATCAAAAAGTTAAAAGACAAGCTTAACAAATATGTTCCAAAATCTGATCTTGATGATTTAATGTTGTTGATGTCTGACTTGGATGAAAAGAACAAGGCGTATAAGAACAAATTAAAAACTTTGGGAGAAGAAGTCTCGAGTGATGAAGAATCCGATGACGATGATGATGATGACGACGATGAGGAAGAAGATGATGAAGAATAGTATTTTCAGTACATAGCTGCATGTAGAAATTTACAAATCGATCTAGTTCATAACCAATCGTTTGCTTCGAAAATTAACAAGACGCCTCGGTATCGATCGGCTCCTATTGTTTAAAATTTATGGCGGATGGTTAACGGCAAACGGAATGACGGCTTTTCTTTTTTTTTTTTTCTGTCGGTTCCTAGGGCTAGGTCAGGGAAGGAAATTAAAAAAGTACCTTAAGCAATGGATGTGAAAAAAAAAAAATTCATAGACCGAATACCCGTTGATTTCTCCCACTCGACATTATAACATTTCAATTTCAATGATCCTCTTAATTGATTCGTATGATTCGTTTACGAATAATCTAGCTCACTTGTTAAAGGAAAGTACCAATCTCGAGGTTTTAACTATTCATAATGATTCTTTCAAACCCCAGGAATATGATTCATTCTACGATAACTACCTTCCCTTATTTCATTACATCGTGATAGGTCCAGGTCCAGGACATCCATCAATTGAATCTGACGTTGGAATAATAAGTTGGCTTATTAGGAAATTTCAAAAGGAAACGGATCCATCTCGAGTTTTGCCAATTTTGGGGATCTGTTTAGGATTCCAAAGTTTGTGTTATGAGTTTGGAAACGATGTATCGAGATTGAAACAAGTAAGACACGGCCAGATTTATGATATACATCCGACCGAAGCAAATGATTTGTTTCCTGAAGTGCAGCCTTTTGGAAGTGTGCGTTATCATTCGTTATTTGTTGGCGATGAGGAACTTCAGGGAGGCATAGTGCCCTTGGCCCATTGTTATGAAGAGGATAAAAGAATATTAATGGCCATGAGACATAAAGAGTTTCCATTCTATGGAGTGCAATACCATCCAGAATCTATATGTTCAGATAAAGGATCAGATTTGGTGAAGAATTTCACGAACATTGCTGATTCGTATAATCACAAGCACAGGGAATTTGTATTCAACGGAAAGTCAACTGCCGATTGGTTGGGTCATCATGCGGTCCATGAAAACTATTTAATTAAGGATGGAAAATTTACCTCGAATAAGTTACTGGACATCTATTTCAAGAAAATTCAACTAGATGAAACAATTGCTCCAATCGACGTCTGTGATTATTTCTACAAGAAAGATGGAAATACATGTAATTTTATACTATTGAATTCAGCATCCATACCTGGTGAATGGTCGATAATAGGATTCCCTACTTCTGGTGAAAGTGAAATTATTACACATTCGATAGATGACCAACAGCATGTATACTTGTCGAAATTTGCATCAGGTCAACAAGAGAAGAAAGAGTTGTCCGGTGAAAAAACTGTTTGGGACTATGTTGCTAACAGAATGCAGGAAGAATATATTTCTCGTGAAGACATTAAACTGAAGATAGATAACTACGGGGATCGTGAATTGCCATTTTTGGGTGGATTCATGGGTTTAATTTCCTATGAGGAAGGTCAACATATAATTATTGACAAACTATCCTCGATATGTAATAAGAGTACTCCAGATTTAAAACTTGTATTTATAACAAGATTTATTGCGTTTGATCATGTGACTAATAATTGGTTCATTGTTTCCATCAATGGTACCTCTAATTGGGGTATTGACACATTGGATCAATTGAAAGAAGTCAAGAAAATAGACTTAAACGACATTCCCAATTCTGTTAAAAACTTAGCTGTGAATGACGACGACCTGGATTTAATCAAGTTTGAGTTCCCTTCTCAGGAAACATACAAACAACAGTTTGACAAATGTCAGGACTACCTTCATTCTGGAGACTCGTATGAACTTTGTCTTACCACGCAACTGAAGATTCATTTACCAGCATATATCGATGTCTGGGATATATATAAGGTGTTGACACTTCGTAAGAATCCGTCTCCATTCTCGTGTTTTATGGAATTCGACGACTGTTGCTTAATATCGTCATCACCAGAACGATTTTTATCGTGGAAAGATGATGCTGAAGGTAATAAGGTCGTTGAATTGCGTCCAATTAAAGGAACTGTCAAAAATACACCCGATGTGGACATGGAGTTGGCAACGAAAATCCTTAAAACTCCAAAAGAAATGGGTGAGAATTTAATGATTGTTGATTTAATCAGACATGACTTGTATCAATTTACAGATAATGTCAATGTTTCACAATTGATGACGGTTGAGGAATATGCGACTGTTTTCCAATTAGTCAGCGTGATTCAAGGGAAACTGTACAAGCAAGGCTATCATGGAATCGATCTTTTACATAGATCGTTACCTCCTGGTTCAATGACTGGTGCTCCTAAGAAGAGATCAGTGGAGTTATTGCAAGATATCGAGTCAATGCAAGAGAACTTTGTCGGTGGGAGAAGAGGAATATACAGTGGGGTAGTTGGGTACTGGTCCATAACTGACGACTCGGATTGGTCAGTCATTATAAGATCTGTTTTCCATTACAACGATGATAAAGAAAACAACGACAAAACAAAGCTTTATAGAATTGGTGCTGGTGGTGCAATAACAGTATTGAGTGACCAAGAAGGAGAATGGGATGAGATGGTTTTAAAATTAACTAGTGCATTACAAGCATTTAAATAGAAATATAGGTATAATTGTAAATAGAACGTACAACGGTAGCATATATAATTCGGTATTGTACCATCAATGTCACGTGATTCCTCCCGCATCAATTTGTGTTTCAAGTTCGTCGACAACCAAATTCAGCCATGAAAAAAAAAAATTTTCTTGCCTTCTTTGAATGATCAGTATAACCAGTCGTTAACAGCAACAAACTTAAGCAATGTCATTCTTTGGGTTTGATCCAACAGGGCCACCTAAAGGTGGTCGAAACAAAGATGAAGTTTATGATTTTGAAAATACCTACGATGGTTTGGGTGAATTAGAAGAAGATGATGTCTTGAATTCAGAAACTTTTGGAACTAGTACCCAGGATATTAGAAAAGATTTTGATTTTGGTCATGATGCTTCCAAAGAAGCAACTCCAATTGCAGGTGCTCCAGCTCCTTCTTCTCAAGGAATCAGTTACGCACAAGCAGCTTCTCAACCAGCCAATGATGATGAGTTTATGCAAGATTTATGGGGTTCGTCCAATGCGCCAGGCAAACAACAACAGCAAAACGTCGCAAGTGGAAAACCTGAAAAGAAGATTTTATCTTTGGAAGAAATTGAAGCTCAATTGACTGCAATTGATCAATCTCAACAACCTCAACAACAGGTTCCTCCACCTCAGCAACAGCAATTCCCACCTCAGCCATATGGAATGCCAGGTATGATGCCACCACCTCCTCAATTTGGATACATGATGGCACCTGGATTTATGCCACCACAATATGGTTATCCAGGTATGATTCCACAACAGATGCCACCAATGCCACAACAGCAGCAGCAAGTTCCTCTTCCTCAGCAACAACAACAGAAACCACAACAAGAAGAAGCTGCATCTCAACAATCTGAAAATCAGGCTCAGTCTCAACCACAACAACAAGCTCCTCAAGGTGTCCAACAAATTAAAGGTTCCCCTGCTGATATTCAAAATACAAGAAGACCACAAAAAGTTGACTTGTCGCAATTCCCAGTTTTAGGTTCTAAAGAAGCTCAACAACAACAGCAACTGAATCAACATCAGCAAAATCACAATCAATTCCACCATCACCAACAACAACATCATCAACAACATCAGCAGCAACATTATGGTGGACATGCACACCACCGTCAACCACTGGAAGAATTAACTCCTGAACAACAAGAAAAGGCAGCTAAAAGACAAGAGAAAGTCTCCAGAATCATGAAATATTCTGGTATTATGAATCCAAAAGATAAGGATTTTGTTACTAGATTCCAATTGTCACAGATTGTCACTGAAGATCCTTACAATGAAGATTTCTATGCCCAAGTTTTCAAAGTTATTCATCCAAAGACAAGTAACGGAGTTCAACAACAACAGCAACACCAACATGAAAACAACTCTATTGCCCAAGCTTATTTGGACCATAGTGGACATAGATTAGGAGGACGTTACAAGAGGGCTGATGTTGCTTTACAAAGAATGCAACAACAAGTTCAAAAAGCTGTTGCTGTTGCAAAAGAACGACCTAAATTAACTCAATATGCCAAAGAAGGTGCATTGGGTAAAATTTCTGTTGGTGGTGGTAAAAATCCAAGACAACAATTGGTCATTGTTAGTAAAGCTGTTGAAAGAGAACAACTGCAACAACAAAAGACTGAAAGAAAAGAAGGAACCAAGAGTTACAGCAAGAAGGATATTTTGAGCATTTTAGAAAATATAATTTGTGAATTGATGAATGTTGAAAGTGAATCAAGAACCAAACAAGACGTTGATACCACCAAATTATGGGAATCTTTGAAAGTTTTGGAACAACCATCAAGTTCTGGAGATGAAGAAAACGAAGTTAATCCGTTTATCCAATGTTTGAATTATAACAAGATGTTGAAGATTTTATTAAGACTTTTCAAATTTTTAAATAGAGAACAAGTTTTGACCATTGTTACCTTGATAATGTCGAATTTGGAAAATTTGTCTGTTATTAAGAACGGGTCGTACACCACTTACCCAGATAAGAAATTGCCAGAAAAGATTTTGAAATTGGTTGAATCTTACAGTTTAACATTTTCCAAAATATTAATGAACTCGGTGTTGGAGTTTAAATTTAATGAACTTATTGGATTGTTGGTTATTTTGATTGAACATAATAACGTGTCATTTGTTTCCACTACAAAGATTGGGTTGTCGATATTAACCACCTTGTTATCTCGTGCCGAGTTGATTATTGGCGAAGGTACCATATCTGCCACTGATTTGTCTGAGTGGTCATCATGCTACGATGAATTGTTCACATCATTAGAATCCAGAATTCAAGCTATTTTCCCACCAAATTTTGATGAGTTGGATGATGGATCAAGTAGAGAGAACTATATCTGGCAATTTTTGGCCACCTTATCGTTGGGAGGTAAATTGAGTCATCAAAGAATTATTGTTGATGAAGTAAGAGATGAAATCTTCGGAGTCATGAACAGAGCTAAGAAGATTGATAATTCTGATTATAATAATCTATACAAGAAACAAAACTTGTTGAACAACTTGAATATGTATTTGGTTGTTATGGGATTAGTAGCGGATGAAAATGACATTAAAGAGCTTCAACAGTAAGTAAAAAGGGGTTTTAATTAATATACAATCCATTTTTTTTTTGAATACCTATGATCGAGTGAATCATTAAAAAATAATATATTATTACGAATACGAAAGTGTATATAAAAATATGCATAAATCAATTACGAAAGAAAGTAAAATAAAAATGTATTACCGAAGGTTTTGTTGTTAAGGATTAACTTGTTCCAAGCTAGTTGATCTTGAACTTTTGAATTGTTCACTCATAATAAAAGAATCATTGGAATATAATGAAATTCCATCATCTTGATCTTCATTTTGAGAATTTGTTCTTCTGATGACATTAAATGGAGATAATAATTTTTTTTGATAATTAACTTCATTTTTATTCATCTGTTTAATTAATTGTTGATTAAGATTATTTTGTACGGTTAATAATTTATTCAAATGTTGAATTTCCCGTTGTTGTTGCTTTATCAAATATTTTTGCTTTTCTTGAATTAATAACATTTCCAAATCTTGAATTTCGACTTTAGATTCAAGTCCAGCTTGAAAGTCAAATTCGTCATATGGATCTACTAATTCTTCATTATCATCGTCTTCTTCCTCATCATCATCATCGTCTTCTTCTTCTTGGTCACCATATTCATCCAAGAAATTCTCAATTAGATTATTGGTATCATTGGTGATAGTTGTAGTTGCTGTGGGTGGTGGTATTGTTGTTGTAGTTGTTCGGTTTTGCAATAATTGAGATTTACGTTCGAGAAGACGACTATATTTCTTGAATATTTGTATGTTAGTCTCGGTGATTGAATAATAATCTGCTTTAAACACGTCTTCATCTTCGATTCCTAGTTCAAGTTCTAGTTCCTCTTGTTCTTCTTCGTCAACAGCTTCATTATCGTGGTAATCACGTTTGTAAACATCATCAAATATGGAATCTGTGGTGTCTTCACTATATTGCTCGCCTCGAGACTCTTTTGATTTTCGAGGTGTTGAAGTTTCCAATGAGTCAATTTCAAAATCGAATATTTTAGGGACCATTGGACCTTCTGACAGTATATCTACGAGTAAATCTGATGGGTGTTGTTGTTGTCGAAATACGGAAAGTGGAGGAGGTGCAGGTGCATTGAGAATGTTTGTTAGCAAGGCGTCCTGTACAGTTTGATCTTTAGGGGTAGATGGGTATTGAATGGGGTCTTTATCTTGGAGATGGTTGGGTTTTGGTGTATTGGATAATTTAAGGAAGAAGTCTCGGGCACTTCGTGATTTCTTGACTGTGGTAGGCGTGGAAGGCACTTGTTGCTTGGACTTTCGTTTTTTGAAAAGCATGGTTATTGGTGATTATTGATGATTATTGGTAATAACGAACAAGATGGTCATAAAAAAATGGATCACCATTTTTGTGGGTAATTGTGTATATTTATAAATCTTTGTATCCCCGAATGGAATTAAGAAAGATGGTGGAGGGGGGAAGGTAACAAAGAGTGGGCATTTAGTAATAGCAGTGCTAATAATCTAGAAAATGCAATAATGCAAAACTGAAATTAATAAACAAACCAAGTACATTAAACTGTACCATATTCAATTTAGTGTTGCATACATAATATGACGTTCAGATTATTATTTCATGAATGAATGTAACATGAATTGGGGGGCTCACAACAATAAAGTCACTCCATTTAATACCAGCTGCATCTTAATTCTTTCATTCTTCATTTATCTCTTTTCTTGTTCTATTGCTATTGCTATTGTTGCGTTGCGTTGCGATGCTAAGATTGCTGCAGCGCTCTTCTACAATTAATAGGAACCCCGTAAGTGTGGATTTGTGAGTGAGTGTTTTAAATTTCCTTTATTGGTTACCATTCTTCCTTGTTGAGCTGCGAACTTTTTTTTTAAGCCTTTTGTGTTCCAAAAAGAGAAATAACCAAATTTTCTCCTGTATTCCGAGATGTCACTTTTCCGCTCTCAACAATTAAATGAAACAAATGAAAACTAATGAAATGAGAAACTGTCTAAACTCGGCTTAAATAAAGCCTTCAATTTCACATCGGTAAGTTTCAGTTTAACAAGCTTTTATGCTTTCCTTCGGTCATCTTCTCAACGGATCCTGGTCATGGAAAGTGTTTGTTTGCTTGTTTTGTTTGTTTGTTCATGTCTTATCAATTGTTTGATACACATGCTTTGTGCTGTTTGTATGTGTTTATTCTTAACTATTGTTCTTTTTTCTCTAGCAGTGAGTGAAGTAATTGCTTTTGTTGTCAATAAATCCTATTCCCAGCCAATTTGAAAACAAATAATAAATGAACAAATCCCCCCACAAAGCCGCTCTACGAAATTCGGGATGCATATATTGTTCAACTTGCAGAGTGTGTGTACGTCTGTGTGCTGTGTGTTGTGTGGTGGTGGTGGTGGTGTGTCTCTTTAAATGGTGTACACACAGAGGGGCAAACTGATTATGATAATTCGTCAATATCATATGATCAAGAGCTTTAAAATTAGACGACGATACTGTGCACGGACTAATATCAAAAATAAAAAGAAAAAACTATGTGATGTTTTCATCGAGGCAATAACATACATTTTTGTAACTCGGGTCAAGTTTCCTTTGTGTATATTCCGCTAAACATTACTATTGTGTATCTACCGGAACTACCGATATCAAATGTGTGTTCAAGAAAAGAATTGAAGAGCTGTAAAACTATATTTTCCAGGGAACACATGTCAATATATATTCATCTGATCAATGAGCATGGGATAATCGGTTTTATCTACAACAATGATAATTATCCCAGTCACCTGTTCTTTCTGTCAACAAAGCGATTTGTCAATATAATATAACGACAATAACCGTCCCGGTTGAACACAAGTTCAATAGCCAAGACACACTTGCTTCTGCCCCCCACCTCACTTCACCTGACCTGTTCTCGTGGCACAATAAACTGAAAATATTTTTTATTGATGCTCATCATTACGCATTTCTGTGCTGATTGATTGTGTAATACAAAGAAAAAGGGGGCAAGTTGTTGGCTAAGGATGTTGATCTGTTTCTAAATTCGGATTTCGCACAACAGAAAATAGGAAATAATCTGTCCTAAAATGGAATATGCCAGATTTTGTGTATTATAATTTTTTGTCCAACAACATGTTACACAATTCCTAAAAAGGAAATCGTTATAAAATAATCACAAATAATACCTCAAGTCACAAAAAACTCACACTTAACAACAACAAAAATGCGAACCTTTGGTGAGCTACATGAAAGAAAAGTACTAAACAATTCCAAGATGTTTTCCTTAATTTTTTTTTTTTTTTTTTTGCTCTCATTATTCACTAAGAGGATGATCTAGTACATTGTTCCCACGGCTCGAACTAACCCACCCCGGAACTTAAACAAAAAGGGATTTCAGGGTTTTGGGGGTTTAACTAAAAATCATGAAAATGGTTTTGAACCTTTCTAGTGATCACATACTGTTCACCCCCTATAGTCGCCGGGTATTGTATACCGTCATTCAATAGAAGAATAATAAAAATAGCATCGCCCGTTCATGGTCAATAGTTACAATCAGCGTTGGAAGAAAGGTGTGTGACGCAATTCCGATAATTCATGGTTCCTAAAGATAAGAGCGTTTGGAGCATGAACTAGATCATACATTTGAAAATCTCATCTGCACCAATAATAATTAAATTGACAAATGTACAACTCCTTAACGGTCGTGACAAATAAACTCTTCTGCTGCTTCTACAATTTCAAGTTGTAAGCGATTAAGGTTATAAGGAGGCTCTATGAATTGACGAACAAGCCATACGGTATTTCACAATGTCAATGGTAATTTCAAGTTCTAATGCGCTTGTCTGTGTGTGTGTGTGTATGTGTGTGTGTGAGATTTGGTGTGGTCTTGGTTTTCTTTTGTTTTCTGGAGAAATTTGCAACTAAAGTTTTGTGCGCACCCACCGTAGACGACGAAAAGTTCATGAATGAATTATCGATCACTTTGTGGGTCGTATATTGAATTCCCCTAGGCAACGTCTTTTGAATAAAGTTCTATTATAGAATTACCAATACAATAAAAACAAATTAACACACCGAGGATTTAAAATACGTTTTTAATTGAGTCACGTAACAGTGTATACTTCTGCGAATCTGCTATAACCGAACCAACAAACCAAATCCAAAACTACGTTACATGTGATTGGACAGATTAGTATAGAAATATAGGTACGACGACATGCGGCAATTCTTGGCAGTGTGAAATTTTATTATAAAGATCACCCACTGTATGATGGAGATCAAATTTAGTTGATTGCCCAACGTGGCTGCGCGGATAAGATGAAACAGAACAGGGTGCAGATATTCAATGAGGCTTTGTTTTTTTTTTTTTTAATGGCGATCATTTTTAGAACGTTAAGACGTTGCCAGAAAGTGATGAGCGCAATATAACGGCAATCTTTAATTTATCTACACAATTTTATACCAATACATTCTCCAACTAAACGAAATATAACAGGGATAGAACTAGTTTTCGGAAATTTTGCAAGAAAACACACATTATCCGATTAATAGTAACTTTCAAATTACCCGTTAACTTGGAACCATGATTTCGTTGCAGATCTTAACTATCATTCCACTACGACCATTCGTACTGATATCTCCGTTTCACCATGCAAAATAAAGGAGTAAAAAGAGCCCCTTAAAAGCTCGAAACCATGCAATAATCTTATAGTCCAACAAAAACCAAACCAAAAGAAGCAACAGTAAAATAGAAATGTTACCCTTGATATTGGTATCTCTTCCTTTGATGGTTACATCTTCATTTGCAGCCGCACCTCCTGGGACCCATTTTATCCTATACCAATCCTAAATTCTCCATTTTCAACTATTACAAAAATAGTTGGCAATTGAATGTTTCTTCAGAAGATACATTTGGCAATTACAATACTATTGTCACTTCAATAATTGAACCCATCAATGCTAATGGTTCTAAAGTTATTTGGTGTCAAATCCCAGAAGATGCGGCTAATATTAACTGTGCTACTTCGGTAAACTTATTAGTCAACACTTTTGCTAGTAATTCAGATATCAATTTGTTATTAAGTCAAGGTTATTATGTTGTAATTTCGGATTATGAAGGTCCAAAGCGGGAATTTTTAGCTGGTACACAATCAGGTCAAGCCGTGCTTAATTCTGTTCGTGCTACTTTGCAATCTGGTAATTTCACTGGCATTGATCGTAATGCTGAAGTGGCATTGTGGGGATATTCAGGTGGTTCATTTGCATCTGGATGGGCTGCAGCCTGTAACCTTCTTATGCTCCAGAATTGAAATTAATTGGTGTTGCCGTAGGTGGCTTTGTTACCGATCTTAGATCTGCGATTAAAAATCTTGATGGAAGTATATTCACCGGGTTGATTGCTGCTGGTATTGGTGGGTTGATGAATGAATATCCTGAGTTTGAAACTTATTTGAAGAACAATTCTGACTATGCAGGTTTCTCTGAATTTCAATAGTATTGCAGCACTGACACAGTTTCCAAATTCCCATTTACCCATTTCTTTTCCGGTTTGTTCAGGATATTCCCCGGAGGTTGGCCAGTAGCAAATAGCGAACCGTCAAAAAGTATCATTTCATCAAATAGTTTATTACAGCAAAACAGTAACATTATGCCACAAATACCTGTTTTCATCTATCATGGAACTATCGATGAAGTTGTACCAGTTCAAATTTCCAATGATATTTATTCCAAATGGTGTAATGCCAAGATTGGTCCTCTGCAATATGCCGAAGATTTGACCGCGGTACATTTAACAGCAGGTTCCTTGAGTTCTCCAGCTGCTATTGCTTGGTTATCCAACCGCTTCAAAGGGTTGAGTCCGGTAAATGGTTGTAGTCATCAAATAAGATTAACTAATTGGTCTCGGTATTTTGCGAGACTATTAACATTATCATCAACCATCTAGCACTTTACTTTTAGTATACTTAAATATAGAATATAATTATTGTTTTTTGTTGTTTATATTATTATCATATAATGTAATTGTAGAGCTTCATTCTATTCTATTCTAATCTTCACCTTCACCTTCACCTTTACTTCCATTCCAATGATAACCTTGCAATAAGAGCGAACCTCTATACTTTTATTAGCATTACATAACCCCCGCCCCTGTGATTTAACTCCTTAAAAAGGAACTTTCGGAAAACTTACCTAGGGTATCTTATTAATAACAGGTCGTGTACAATTATCATATCTCATTCCTCTTTACTCCTTATTTGTCTTTCTTTACCCCGCCTCCCCTTTATCTTTAATGACTCACTACACATAATTACAATAGTATTTAATCTGTCAAAAAGAACAATAATCAAAAAAAAAAATATTTCTTTCTTTCTTTCTTTCTTCTGTTCATTAGTTGTGATTCGGCCTTCCACCCACACGCTAAATTCATCTCTAGCTATTACTAAGTACTCACATGAGATTACTACCGTTAATTTGAAACATCTAGCACTTTACTTTTAGTTTATTTTTATCTTATTTTAATACATGTATATTTATATTTTTGTGTTATATTGATTAACTATAACTACTACTATTGTAGAATGACTTCCTATGTCTTCTCTGATAAACATATAAGAAAAAGCTGTATCAATATTACCTATATAAACAAAAAAAAGACTAATAATAACACTAATATATAACTAAAGTCAAAGAGGAAGAACCAGTTTTTTTTTTACCATTCATCATCGTCCTCTTCTTCTTCATCATCACTATCTCTAGTAGCACCTTGTCTTTTCTTCAAAGCATCAGCTAGTGATCCAGCCAATGAAGTTTCCTCTTGTTTCTTAGCTTTCAAAGCATCAGTCAAATTGTTACCTAAGCTTCCTCCGCCATTAACCAGAGTAGCATTGGTACTTTGAGTGATTGTAGTATTCGAACTAGTGGCACTTCCAGCATTTGAGAAGGATTGTTGCGCTACAGTAGCTTGTTGTTGTGTTTGTTGTTGTTGAGCCGTTGCAACAGGAGGAGGAGGAGGGGATTTGATGTTATTGTGAGGTGAAAATTCTTGCAAATAATCAATTGGTGACCAACCTTCTTTTGTTTCATCCATAGTCTTCACCAATCCCCATTTACCATTAATTTGACTAACATAATAAACCGTATCTTTCACAAGCGGAATTGAACCAGCCACAGATCCGTCATAATCATACATTGCCTTATAGGTGGGGAACTTAGGTTTCGATAATGATGGAGGCGGTGGAGGAGGTGCTGGTGATTTTCTAACCGGAGGTGCAGGGGCCGTCTTTTTAACTGGTCTACTTGGAGCGGTTGGTCTTGTTGGTGAAACGACAGGATGATTCGGTTGCGTTTTCCCGAGTGCAGCTTGTGCAGCAGCAACTTGAAGACTTGGAGCTGGTGGTGGCGCCTTTCTTTGTGTTTTTGATGATGCAACACGTTGTGGTTGCAGTGGTGATCTCTGCACTGGTTGCTGTTGTTGTGGACGATGGACAGGTGACGTTGGTTGTTGTTGTTGTGGATATGATGGCTGTGCCAGGTATCCCGAGTTAACAACAGGTTTAGGTTGATTGTAAGTTGGAGCAGCGGTTCTTCTTGCAGCACCTCTATTGTAATACTTGCTGTAATCAACCTTCCCACTAACTCCTCTTGGTCTCTTTGGATTAACACTGTTGCCTGGTAACCCTGGTCTTACACTTACTGTACCAGATTTATAATGGTCGCCATTAACTGGAACTTCAGGACCTGAACTGTTAATAAATTTAACTGTATGATACTTACCTGGTTTCTTTTGATACTCAACGGTCGGACCAATTTTAATTGTTAATCCTGGATTTAATTTCTTCAATTGAGCAACCAATTCCGTCTTGAAATCTAAATTAATAAAAATATCAGGTGTTGTAGGTGTTGGTGAATGTAACGAAACGCCTAACCAATTATCTTGCAAATTAGATAACCCGACATAGTTGATTCCACTTACTGGGATAGAAAACTCTTTTGTCAATTGCAATCTTTTTTCAATCAACATTTCAGCAACCACGTACAAGGTAGTCTTTGTTAATATAATCACTCTGGGTAATCTCTTTGACGATCTACCAAATTTAGAAAGTAAGATTTCACCTTTGCTTGAGAATAGAACTTGCTCATTTATACCAGCTTGACTGACCACAAATCTACCATACCCACTATTATAATTGCATCCCAAGTAATCACCCATAAATGCACGACTTCCAAGCATAGACATTCTGCGACGTTCTTTGCGTCCTTGTAACAAACCATTACCATAATCCCTAAATTGTTCAAACTTGTTACCGTGGTGCTTAATTCTCCAAGCATTTTGAATTACCTTTGCAGCCTCTTCTTTTCTCTTTAAATAACGGCGCCACGATCTTTGAATGATCATCGCCTTGGAGGACCAGTACCTGTCCCGGCTGTTCTCTAAAGCAAATAGCGTTTCCGGGGTTTTGATGAAGACTTTGCTGGTTCCCAACTGGTATTCACTGGGTGGAATGAAACAATCTTTCAAAATTTCCCTGACGGCAGATATATCATCCCCTTGCCAAATATAATCACCAGCATAACCAGTAGCAGGAGATAACAAATAAAATCTTTGCACAAATCTTTCAAATGTAGAACGATACGCAAAACCAGCTCTTCTAATACGAACATTTTCTTTCAATCCCAAGTACTTGATTTGGTGCAACACTTGTTGGTTATCATAATCACGGGGCTTTTTTGTTTGGTTGGGTTTGATTGTTCTGATATATGAAGGTGTACATTGCGATAATGTATCGACCAAAAGATTGGCACTCTTTTTGATTTTATCCGATGCAGTCTCGGGTCTCTTTTTGGAATCAGTTAAACCTGCCAATAAATCTGGTGGAAATAAGACTTGTGTAATAAAGGGAATGTTAGATGTGGATAACAATTCCAAGAGATCCCTCAAAAGAGCATCCTTATTCTTATCAGTCATGCCACTTACATCGTAAGTGACATCACCTGCATAATGTTTAATAATGAACTTCCCTCTACGGTCCTCGAAATGCTTATTGTTGGCCCCCACCATACTCAATCTTTGTGCAAAAACTTGATCAGCAGCATCGGAATCAGCATGTGCAGTTTTGATAGAATCGTTCAATGCTGCAAATAAACCCGGTTGTGGTCTTGTGGCTTCAATTAAATCACAGACGACTTTGTTATTGAAATAATCGATAGGTGTCCATTTAATTTGTTCTTGAACATATTCATCTTGTTCGGCTTTCAAGGTCAATTGGATAAAAATTTGTTGCAATTTTTCATTCACATAATTAATACAAATCTGTTCAAATGAATTGTGCTCGAAAATTTCAAACCCATAGATATCAAGAATACCAATTGATTTGGCAGATTGTTGTTGATGGCCTTGCAATGATTTGTTGACTCTTTCCACTATCCAATCAAAAAGATTATTATAGATACCTTTGGCCAAGGCATCACGCACAGCAGTGGCTTGGACAATATTCAATGGAGAATGATATGTAGATCCCCTTCTCATACCATGTGTAGTTTCAATTGTTCTTTCAGTAATTGCCTTTCTCAAGATCTCCGTATTGACTCCCAACAAATAGGCGACGAAATTGGTCACACTTTCATCTCTAATCGCGGCATTCCCATTCTCATCTTCCGCAAATGAAATATTACCAACCCACAAAATGGATGCCAACATTCTAAAGATTTGATCTTGTTCGTCCTGACTCAAACCAATGATTCGCATGGCATTCAAAGTATCTTGAAAATCTTTGGTATCATCAACGCCATCAACATTGATACATTTGGCAGCTGAGGTATAGATATATGTTTCTGGACCTTGAATACCAAAACTCTCTCGATATTGGGGAGGACAGTTTTTGGTGAACTGGTAAAAAATATGGAAATTACGTTCATTTGTGATTTGGGATACAACTCTTTGTTTCTCCAACAAATAATTCGTTATATGTGCGGCCACTGGTTGATAATTTTCATTAAACATAATCTCAAGGTACTTCCCATGTCTACTGGAATTGTTATTTCTTAAAGTTTTGGCACATCCAAAAGATTCTAATAATGGATTTGTTGCCAACACCATATCTTTGATTTTGGAAATCTCTGCATTCTGGGCATCCACGGAGACGTTGGCGATATATTGCATGATCTGTTTGGCTGCTTCGGTCTTACCAGCACCAGATTCACCAGAAATAATGACACATTGGTTTTCCCCGTATGCTTTCAAGTGGTAGTACATGGATTCCGCAATTGCGAAAACGTGAGGTGGGACTTCCAATCTATTTCTTCCCCTGTATTTGTTTAAATTATCCATAGTGTAGATCCCCAAGTCTCTGAATGGATTGACGGAAATCAAGACATGTCCAATATATGTATAAATCGTATCATTCATGAATCTTTTGTGCAAATTATCATTGATTGCATCGTCGGTGATTTTGGATAAAAGGGTCAAATCAGAAACCCCAACTTCTTTCTTTTTGGTAATATCAAATTCGGCCTTTTTAATACCGCCACCTCCTCCATTTGCTCTAGCAGGAGCTTGTTGTTGTTTAGCCTTGTTACGGCCGCCTCTTTTAACAATCGCCATAGTATATCAACTGGTAGTGAGCGATTTCTTGTGGAGAAAGAACTGAACTGAACTGAATTAATAAAAAAAAATTGGATGTTCCAATCCAACACCTTTTTTTTTTTTTTTCTTTCACTCGCTTGCGGTCCTCCTCCTTCCATGTCGAGTTGGTTTTTGAAACCGATCCAACAGTTTGGCTACGTCCGGAACTCTTTCATCTAGTAGTGCAATTAAGCACAAAAACAACCTCTACGACAAGAGAACAAAGCGAACAAAAAAAAAAGATTTACTAGTGGTAGAATCATGGCATTGCTGCTCCTGCTGCGGTCATCTTGTCCAACCAGATTACTGATCTCAACGATGACCATATAGGGTAGACCGATGCATACATTTTACTGCCGTGTTTAATTGAGGTTGATGAGAGTGAGTTGATTGAAGAAATAGGATTTACTTTTATGGAAGGGTCACGTTTTGAGATAATATCTTTTGGTCCTCCGAGTGTATAGATTGATATTCCGAGACTTCCTTCCGAGAAGATCTAAATGTACCAAGGGCAAAAAATTACACAATAGTACAGTCTTTTTTTTTATTATTATTATTTAAACTAAAGCGCGAAATTAGGTGACAGATTTAATTGGACACTTTTCCATTCTATTTGTTTGTGTATATGTACAAATAGGTTTGTCCTGTTTAGTTTACACAATTAGGTCAATTGGTTCATAAAAAGAAAAGAACACTATAATACAAAAAACGAGATACATTGTTAAAAGCATTTATTGACACTATACACTTTTCAATTCCACCAACTCCATGTTCTCGCGTTTCAACATTGTCTTCTCTTCGTCTGAATGTTGGGACATATGTCTAGTAAAACTAGACTTTTTCTCAAATGATTTCCCACAAACTCCACAATCGTAAGTTTTCGTGTGTATCTTCATATGTTTTGTCAAATTTGAACTCTCACTAAACCTCTTATTACAACCAGGCCAAGTACAAACCAATGGTCTTTCCCCCGTATGGACTCTGTTGTGAATTGATAAAGACGAGCTGGTTGCAAATTTTTTCCCACATATGGAACACTCGAATGGTTTCTCTCCCGAATGTATTCTTAAATGTTGAACCAACATGGGTTTGACTGCAAAACAGGCACCGCAAATGGAACACTTGCATGGTTTATAATTGGTATGAATATGTATATGACGGATCAATTTCTGTCTTTGCGTGAAAACTTTACCATTGTGACGTTCACAACCAATCCAATCACAATGATATTTTGATTTCCCTGATCCAATGTGACTTTCTAAAATATGATTCTGTAAATCACCTTCATTTTCGTGCTTCAAGTTACAAGAAATAGGTTGGCCATTTTTATCGACCCCAACTTGCCAATTGCACCTAAACTCTGGATCATGAGCAGTTGGTTTCTTTCTTTCCTTTGGCATTATTTTCATAGACGTAATATTTAGCTCGCTTTTTAGTGGCTGTGGTGGTGGTGGAGCTACCACTGGATGTTGCAAAACGATGGGAGATCCAGTGTTCGATATCGAACATGAAAGTGGCGTTAGCGCATTTGTTGACGACGTTACCGATGGTGCTGATTGAGTTGGAAGAATAAGCTTCGAAGGTTCGTGGGTTTTTAAATGGTCAAGTAAGGAATTATAATCACTATTCATAAAGTTACAATTGCTCCATTCACATTGGAAAGTTGAGTCGGGCGCAAGTTTCCCCGAAAACTCATGTTCTAAATGATCTTCCACAACGTGATTGAAAAATGTCTCGGCATTAACTCTCTTGAAGCATTTTTCCCATTGACACGAATACAGCAAGGGGCTGTCAGACGTTATTGGTTGGGACTGTTCTATGATGCCAGTTTTTGACACTGTACTTGCACTGGTTGATGCAATTGGAATAGTAGTATCAATGTTGGAGGTAATGCCTGCGGTGGTGCTGGTGGTGGAACCATTTTTCATCTCTTGTGGTTGGTTTGACATCTCATTTAAAAACTGATTAAAATTATTAAATTGGATTACAAAGTCAAAATCAGATATTAAATTTTGGTCATATTCGGGCGTGGCACCCCCAGAATCTGGAATCGTGGTATGAAAGCAAGCTTGATGGACTTGATGGTTCTCCACGGGCATTGACTTATCTTCTGGATGACATTCGTGAGGGAAGTGTATTTGGAAATCCGATTGGGTTTTCGGCTTTTTATTTGGAGGGAGTGGCGTTGTACCGTTACTTTGATATTTATAACTTGAATGAATGTTATTTATTAAATCTTCAAAAATAGGTTTCTTGGATTGCTGTTTCTCACAAAGATTGTTCTCGACATATTGTCGTTGTTGTTGTTGTTGTTGTTGTTGTAGATTTTGAAATTGTTTGTGAGTTGATGTGCCATAGCAATCATCAACTTCTGTGCAATGCGGATCGGTGCAGATGGTGGAACTCAGTCGTTCAAGAGAGTGACAAACAGAATATGAATCACAAGCAGGATTCCGACAACAGTCAGCAGGCGTATGTGACTCATTTTCATTGTGGTCTTCTTCCACACAATTAGCGTCGGTGCAACAAATTTCCTCAACGTTGGACGAACAACAATTTATATCGCATGTATTCGAATATGCTCCCTCATTACAGCTCCAGGCAAAGCAATCCTGGAGCTCTTCACAGAAAACATCTTCGCAAAATTCTAAGTTTTCAAATTCATTACAATTTACGTTCGGTTGTAGATTAGTGGAGGGAGCTTGTTCGATGTTTGGTTCGGTATGATCATGGTTGTGTATGTGACCGTGAATGTGTGTGTGATCTTTATGCTTATGAATATGACCATGAACGTACCCATGAGTTATCACCTTACCGTCAGCAGTTGTTAAATTCTTGATTATGGATTGGGGTACTTGGGATGGCAATGTTGCCGGAGGTGTGCAAGTTGAACACGAACATGAATCAGGGGCTGAAGACGAAGACGACGACGAATTTGGAATTATATTGACCAATAGTTTGTCTGCGCAATCAGCAGGTGACGTATCTTGAGCCATGGTGATAATGATCGTAGTAATAAATAGATACACCTGTTATTGGATCGACAGATTAAACACAGGTAAAAAATTTTTTTTTTCTTAGTCCTTATTGATAGTTTCTTCTTCTTCCTGTAGGTTTTTTTTTTTTAGTTTTACAAATGTAACCCAACGTTGGCTTTCCCTTTGTAATTGTATACCAATGTTTAATTCATCAACACTCAAAAAAAGTTGGCTGCAATCACCTTGGTGGTTATCAGTCAACGCAAAAAAAAAAAAAAAAATCTCCCCTCTCCCCCTTGACAACTGATGGCATCAGGTCGTGTAGAAACACAAACCCGTGGGGTTCGGTCAGGTGATACCAAATCGGTGTTCGAATTCGCATAGTTGTTTTCTCACTTTCCCAATTCTACACTGTTAAATCACAGACAAATTATACTAAAAACAACATCCATTTTATATTACATGTTATATCCTATGGTTTACGTTACACATAACTTCCTATCAGCACAATACTTGAATAACTATAAATAAGAGTTGATTTCCCAGATATCTATATCATTTACGTACTACAGAGTCTATACCATAATATTACACTTAACCCATAATAGTCAGTCATCTATATATTATTGGGTCTTTGTACACTACTTTGCGTAAACCTTGTTTCCTTGCACGTGACACGTTTATAGAGTTTTATAAAGTAATTAATTTCTAATATACATTGTTTTAACAAGCGAACAATATGAAATGTCTTGTACGTATATCCAAAACTTTATATTGATGTGGATCTTTGCTTGAATATTCCATTCTCTTTCTCTCTTTCACTCGAGTGGTTCCATTTGTCGTATATACTCGTCAGATATTCGACACGTCTGCAAACTCATTAATTAGCTGTCTCCTAGGCTTCGCTTTCTCTCTCATACTAATGTCCAAGGACTGCATATAGTCTCTCGTTCTCGTTTTTTTCGTTTTTTGGTAAAAAAATTTTTTATTACTATGAAACAATATATACATTAAAAAAAAAAAAAAACTATAAAAGTTCGCGCAATTTTTTAATACTGGCGAGATTATTACTAGATACACTCAAACACTTTTTAATTTTTGCAATCAATAAATTTTTTTCATCACCATCGGAAGCAACAACCAATCTTTGTATGACATAATTACCATATTGGTCATTAACCATGACTGCGAGGGCCTCATCGTTGTTCAAAACAGCATCTAAAATTCTCTTATTTGGTAATAATTTTTCAACAACATTGCTTGCAAACTTATGTTTCGCAAACTGAACGAGATTTTCCACAACTATGTTGGTGATATTATTTTTTTCTTCGATATTTCCATTTATTGCGATGTGTTGAACGACGTAGTTTCCATATTCATCGAGGACTAAATAATAAAGGAAATTGTTTAATTGGTCAAGGATCATTTTCCGATCATCTTCATCAGCACCTTGAAGGTACGACTGCAAAACTCTGCAACCATACCTATTCTTGGCTACCATAAACATCTGACTCTCAATACTTGTTAAAATAAATCTAATCTCAGAATACGGCATAACACCAATTATTTTCAACACAACATGACTACCATTTGGATCTGTCGTTAACGACAAGATGTGGTCGCTTATTTCTTGAATTATCCGCGATCTGTCCGCTGGTGCGAGTGCTTCAACAGCGGCTTGTACAACACGGCAGCCGTATGGATGTCTAGCCAATTCAAGAACGTGTCCAATCATGTTTTCCAATAAAACTTGCTTTTGAGTGTTGTTTCCAAGAAGCATAAACTTTTGGATAATGTAATTAGCGAAAATATCTTTCAGGAGATCGTATGATTCTTCATAAATTTCATTGAAAATGGTTTCCTTCTCCTTGTCGCTCGCATTTGGCCATGCTGCCTGAATAAACCGAGACCCGTACTGGTCTCGGATAAATTCATTAGAGTGGCCAACTATATCATTTAAAGTGAATGATTTTGGATTGGCACGTACTTCCTCTAACAATGGCGAACGGTAAATATGGTTGCCTCCTCCTCCATTTCCTCCATTCTTACCTTTGTGGTTTGATTTTCTCTTCGGACCATCATATTTGTTATTGTCACCTTTAGAAGAAGATGGTGGTGCAGCTACTGGTTCTTGTTGTTGTGGTGGCATTCCCATTACTGGATGCGGTGGTGGTGGAGTCATTCCACGTAAAGCTGCTTCGTGTGGCATCAATGGTGGTGATTGTTGGTACATGGAATAAGGATTGTAAGGATTAAATATAATTGTATGAGCAGGTCTTTTCATGAGACCAATGCCTCCGATTGGACCTGGAACGTTCCTCTTTGCACCACCTTCAGATGCATCCTCTCCAGATTCGGAACCACTCTGTGATGAGATTCCTTCTTGCTGTTGTTGTTGTTGTGGGGTTTTGGCAGTTGCAGTTGCTGCAGAAGGAGGTGGTGGTGGAGGTGGCGGGAATTGGCCATACATCATACTGTACAAACTTGGATCCATAAAAGGTGGTGGAGGAGACGGAACCATAAATGGAGGAGGTGGACTAACTGGCATACTGGAATTGACATTGTTGGCTGGACCTCCTGGTCCTCTTGGAAAATAGAAAGCATGTGGATGAGGTGGTGGTGGTGGGATTGGCATTCCGTTAGCATCCAAGAAGTAATTCTGAGGATTGACACTAGCAGGAGTGAAAGAAGTGGCAGTAGCTGGGTTCCAAAAGTTTTGACTGACGCCACCACCAGCTGCAACAGTAGTGGCACCGTTGTCGGAGTTCAAATCAGAATTGATAGACAATGCAGAACTTGCGTGGATTGGGGAACTATTGTTGTAATTGTCAATTTTTTCACTAATAGATTGGTGTCTTGAACCTCTTTGTGGTGCAGGCATATTCAAATTCTCATTCAAGGACCCGTGTGGGGAAGTGAAAGCACTGGTGGTGACAACTTTGAGACTTTCACCAGTCGTGCCTCTATCATCCAAAGACAATCTACCTAATTCTATTTCTCTAGTTGCATCGGCAACACTGGCAAATTTTTGTAAAAAACTATCTTGAGGAGGATGTCTATTGGCGATACCCCCACTGATGGAGGCAGTACCAAAGTTTTTATTGGTGACATGGTTGTTGGTACTGACCACAGGAGCTGTAATGGCAGATAATGCACCTCTTTTAAAACCAAAGAAATCGTTATCCAAAATATCACTACCGTCGTTAAACGACAATCTACGTTCGGTAGCCGAGGACAACTGATCAAATGAGTTGGTGCTGGCAAACAAACGGACAACATCGGGATCAACCAGATCAATGACAGATCTGTACTGGGTTCCATTAGTGGTTGTTGTTGTTGTGGTTGTTGCTGAGGATGACATCAGAGGGTTGGTCTGGATGGGGGAGTTGTGGCCACTGGACCAAATAGTTTCAGATTGCATTTGGGACCGAAAGGTAAGCAAACTCTGAATGAGATGAAAGGTGATTGAAAAGTTTTTTGGCGGGGGTTGAAGAAAAACTTTCTGAATTGGTTTGATTTATTTGTATGGAAGTTGTATATATAACCGGAACGTGGGAAAACAGATTCTTACGTAAGTAGTTATTTTGAAATGGCCGTTTTTTTTTTGGAGGGGCTTTGCTTTTTTTTTTTTCTGATACTACTGTATAATGGCAAATCTCAATAACGAAAAAAAAAAGTGGGACTGGAGTAGAATGGAGTGGGTTGTAGTTGTAGTTGTAGTTTGAAGGAAGGTTGACTATGTACAGATAAATAAATGGATGTTAAATACAAGACAAGTAGGCTGAGTGGTATTATATACAAGGGAAATGAAGTGGAATGGAAATGAAAATGAAAAAAGGGAAGAAGTAGTGGTTGTCAAGAAAAAGATTGATTGATTGATGGATGATGAAAATTAATGAAAGAATTGTGAAAAGAAACTAAAAAAAAAAAAAATCAAACAACCGAAAATTTTTTTGTTTTCCTCTCACACACACGCCATTACATTAACAGCTGGTAGCGAACCAAGTTCGCCCGCTTATTTTCTTCTTCGGTTCCCAATTACGGAGTTTCGCCCATTCTGGGTAAATCCACATACCACAATTATTTGACTTAGCTATTTCTACACACCTAATCAACTCCTACGTTACCATCTTCTACATGTAATAAATTGTTAGTATATCAAACGGAGTTTCACCTGTATCACGTGGCCCAGACATAAGAATTGGCATCACAGGAGTGTATGTCATGTAGCTTATAAGGTTCCTACACTTAATCGGTTTGCTGTTGTAGGCAGGGACGTAATATTATGAGGACATGAACTGCGAGTATATGATGACTACGACAATATTCGTAATATAGATCTCCCAGTGTTAGTGTCATAGACTATCCAATATGTAATAATCAGCAAATTACGATGATTTGGTTCATTCATTCTTTGATGCAATGTTTTTATATTAGATATACATATTTATCTATTATTGTTTGTTTGTTATAAAAGTTTTTTAACTTGAAGATGTTTGGGGAGACCCATTTCCAGTAGAAGGATTAAAACCACTAGTTCTGTCTTTAGTATACCTCATATCTTGGTTTCAATCCTAGCTCTAGTAACATTTCCCTGGAATTTTACTTAGAACAGTTATTGGGCTATCATGTCGATTGATATAGATGAAATCACAATACGTTTCCCGAGATTCATCATATTTCATATTTATTATGTCACGTGATCCATAGATTTGATCTTTAGTGGTTTTCCTTTTGTATGTGGAGTTTTCTTACATACAATTTTTTTTTTTTTTAGACAACCTCTTTTTTATACGAGCAACACTATCTAATATCTATTCAATGTCAAAACCCAAAACAGAAACAACCAAAAAGTTGTTAAATTTACTATATTCTTCCATTTCGAAAGAGATTAATGCCAATAAATCAATAATTTCCGATATCACCACTCCAACTATTTCTCGAGTATTATATAACGACAACCCAACACTCAATACACAAGTGAATGATTTATCAAGTGAAAAACTTACTTCACAACTTCAATATCCTTTAGAAAATGCGTTATTACTGCTTTGGCCAAGTTTTAAATCCAATGTTGTTTCTTTTAAATGTCCCAATTCTTATATTACCCGTTATGATATGTGGAAATTACTTCCTACACAATGGCATAAACATCTAACTTCGAATCGTAAACAACATAATTCTATTATTACACAGAGAACAATAGTACCATTTCAAATGATTAAAAAAAGAAATAAAGAATTGGAATTTATGAATGAATATTATTTAATTTTTGAAAATCAATTACAAGCAGCCATTTATATTAAAGAAACTCAAATGAAAATAATTAATGGGATTAAATTACATTCAAATCTTAAATTTATTGAATTAAACAAAGAAATTCTTGAATCTATGAGTCATGGGAAAATTAGTGATTTTACTAAAATAAATGAAATATTAAATTTGAATCAAGATCCACAACCTGGACGGGAAAAAGAATTGGATATTTTAAATATGAAAGTTTTTGATAATTATGAAATTTTACAAAATTGGTTTAATCCAGATAAGAAACATTATGTCATAGTTAAGAATTGGCCATTTGGATTAAATCATAGTAGTATTGAAAGATTCTTCTTTAATTATGAATTATATGATATAATTGAAATTATATCGGATGTTAAAAATCAAAAAAAAGTCATTTTGTTAAAATTTGATAATGTTTATTCGGCAAGAAGATTCGTTCGTAGTTATCATGGTAGGAAATGGGATTTTTTACAATCAAAATCAAATACGACTCGTAAAGAAACTATATTTTATGAACCATTGTTATGTGAGATGTTTATCGATACTTAAGTGATTGAATTGGGGTGAAAATTTTGTACATAGATAGATAGATGAAGGGATAGATAGAAGGACGGTTAATGATAATAAATATTTATATATATATTAAATTTAATCCTAATTGAAAAAATTTACAAAATGCTAAATTAGATATAAACAAAAACATTGTTTGCTTAACTTTCAAGTTTTTTCCAACTTGAACGAATTAAATCATAATTATGATTATCAGTTTCAACAATGACATATTTCTCCCAAATTTTCTTTAATTTCCAAATAATAATTATACTATCATCTCCACTCCATCCAATTGTTCCTTCATCTATTTGTGAAGATTTGGCATTATTATTATTATTATTATCATGTTCATGATATTTATTGGTATTAACCGAACAAAAACTCCATGTACTATTGAAATAATTTGGTAAATATGGTAAATTATTCAAGAAATGATGACGATTCATAAATCCACCACTACCACTACCACTACCACTACCACGAGAACTATTACTATTATTACCCCCATGTAAATCATCAATATTATATACATGTAAAGTATGTTTATCTGATAAAACTGCCAATTTTGAATCATCATGACTAAATTTCATCGATGTAATCACAGCTTTATCAATACCTCTTCTGAATTCATATAATAAAGTGGTGGTTCTAGTAGAATGGATTCTTATTAATGTTCCCGTGATTGATGCACTGGCAACTAATGTACCTGATTTATTGAGACATAAACAACGTATGTTCAGTTTATGAGCTTTGATAATATTCATCAAATTTTTTTCATTGTTGTTGCCAACATCAATAATTTGAATTTGTCCAACTGATCTGCCTGGGAAGGCTAATGTTTGATAAGATGATGCTGATAATGAAGAAGAAGTAGAAGATGCCGATGCAGGATTGTTGTTACTGCTGTTGTTATTGTTGGTTTCTTTTAATGAATTACTGGAAGATCCTGATGAGTTTGGTGGTGATATACTTCTTCTGTTGGTTTCATTGATGCTAGGACTAGTATTGGTTGAATTGCTACTATTGGAACTATTACTATTTATTGATAAATCAGCAATTCCAAATTCATTATTGATTGTATTATAAGTATGAAATTTTTTTGGTGGTGCTGCAAATCCATAAACAATGATTTGATCAATCAACACCACAATTATTCTAACTCTGGATAACAAGACATTTAAAACTGGACTATTGAATTCCAACAGTAAACTTGTTTTCCTCTTTAAATCGTCCCAGATGATTAATTTATTTGGAGGAAACCTTGGTTTCTCCCCACCTCCTACTAATGCTAAGTAATTGGTTCTATGCAACATTGTTATATGACTGATACCTGATCCTGCCTTGAAATTCTTTTGATTGTGTGTGCTGCCATTATTGTTGATGATGATATTATTACTGTTATATGACCCTGTAGATGATGCTGATTCATTACTTCCTGTGCTATTGTTTCTATTATTATTATTATTATTATTGTTGTTGTTGATGTTATTGTTGATGATTGTAGTGGTGGTGGTGTTGCCGTTGGTTGTTGGTGCGGTGGTGAAGTTTCGTTTTACACGTAATTCGATTGGATTTGTATTGTAGACCAAGAAGCCTTGTTCATGGCTGACGGCAAAACAGCCCTGGTCCTGGTTGAAGTTCATGCATAAGATATTTGGTATTATTGTGGCTGTAGTAGTGGGTGTGGTTGTGTTGAGTGATATGCTTTTATTGCGCGTACCACCAGTTATGGTTGTGGAAGACGAGGATGAAGCAGAAGATGTGCGTGGCGGTGGAGACCTAGACGATGATGAATGTGGGATTATCGTTGTTGCCATTTAGTGATGATGATGCTGATGCTTAGTATGCTAATGATGATATGAAAGAATATGAAATGTGAAATGTGGAAAACGTGTTGAAAATAAATATTTTAGTAAAATTATTAAAAATATATTTCTCCTCTATTTTTTTTTTTCCTTTCTTTTTGTATTGTCCGTATAGATGATATGATTTTGATTTCGTTTTGTTTTGTTTTGTTTTAGTTAGGGTTTTTAGTACCAGTGTGAGTGTGTGAGTGGGTGACTATTTTTAGGGGGAATGTACAAAAACAAAATGATAATACAAATGTAAATGAAACAAATGGAAAGACTGTTGGTTGGTTGATTTGAAGTGAAGAAAAGGGGGGGAAATGTTTGATACTGAAGATGAGATGATGATGTAATGCTATGGTTGTTAATTGGTGCTATGATCTCCTATTTCGTTCTTGTTGCTAACTGAGTATAGTAATTTTTTATTTTTTTAGTATTATAACAATAATACCACACAACAACAACAGCCTACTTTCTTTGTCACTCTCTCTTTGTGGTTTGATTTGTTAGACCAAAATTAAAAAAATTCAATGCTACCAACTGAACTCCTCGTTTATTTTCTATAATAATCCCAATCGATATATCAATAGTTATTCCTGTAGCTATTACTTCTTCTTCTTCTTGTTTCGTTAATGAATTGAATCAACCACACTATTGATCCCAAAAATATTTATTCCAATTATAATAAAAAATATAGAAGTAAATATAAACATAGAGAATTTTCCAAAAATAAAAAAAATAGAAAAATAGAAAAAAAATATATCGAATCGAATATGTGAACAATTATCACAGTATTTATATTGCCAAAAAATGTAACCATCAGAAATATCAATACATTACAATGCAATACATGCAAAAAAAACCAATTTATTTAACTTAGATTAATTTATATTAATTTAATTTAATCAATTTAACCAAACATACTTTTTTCTCTTCTTTATTCTTTATTCTTGACCTCTCATTATCGTAACTTTATTCTCTTCTAAAAAACCCAAGGCCAAAGAAATTTCTTATTAATTGGCCATACATAATATGTTTACAATTTGTAACCCACCACATCCTCGTGTAAAAAAAATTTGGCAAAAAACTTGCTTCTCCTATTTATCCTTCTAGAGAAACCAGCCGATCACAACCACTACGATCACTACCGCTGATCATTTACATTATCTCAGTTGCCTGATGAATCATGATTTCAAAATAAGCTTATTACTTTCAGTCGTTATTACTTAAAGATCATCATCATCTTGGAATAATTCATATTCTCATAACATCACCAAAAAGGCTAAATATTTAGACTCACGTAGAACCATATATATAAACTCTTTCATTTCCTTCCCTCGCTACTTTCTTCATGTGTATAAATAACTTAAATTATGACGTTCTTGTTGTAGTCAATTTCTTATTTGAAACAGTAGATAATAATAATAACAATCATCATCCCACACACTCTCTCTCTGTGTACCTCTTTCCCCTGTACTTATGTCTGTGTAAATATCTCGGATTTTTTATTTTATCTTTGTATCACTTGGTCTTGGCTAAAAAAAAAACCCAACGAAATATACCAAAGTAGTAATTTCATATTATCAAAAATAACCCCCTTCTCATCCCCCTAATTCACATTATATCATTTGGGAACTGTTATCAGATATCTTGCTTAGATTTCATATTTCATGTCATTTTGCTCGTCTAACGAATTACAAACAAACAAACAAACAAAACCAAAAATTTACAATGTCCTCCGTATAAAAAAAAGTGATAGAATTACCCAATTAGGATACTGCAACTTTTTTTTTTGATTTCGTTTCGTGAATTGTTCCATTTTTTTTATTTATTGTCGCGTTTTGTGTAACTATCAGAAATAATAATAGGTTTTTTTTTCTTTGCCCCTGGTTACACAAAAAAAAATTGAAACATACCTACGTACAATCATACATATTTCCATATATCCATGTGAATTATCCATATAGACAATTGATCCACGTAGAGAATGAGCAAATTTGATAATGAACTATTTTCAAACAACTTGTTTCAAATCCATCACTTCATGAGCAAGTTCTTGTGTTAGTTGAACTTGTTCTGAATATGGGAAACTGTTTTTCTTATAATTTTATTTTGACGGATATTTCCGTTTATTGGGGTTTGCTTACACTACCAAAAATGAACCCTTTTTTTTTGCAAATTACACGACAAAATAATAGCTGCAAATTTCAAGTATCTTCTATTACATGCATACATATATACACACAGCTAACTAATCGCTAACTATATCCATAACATCTTCATCATCATCACCATCATCTTCTTCATCACTTGAAACTTCTCCTTGTTGTAAATCTTGTGCCAACAACGTTACATCGTCGTATTCTCCTCCTACGACTCCTCCATTACTATCTTCACCATTAGATGAAGACGATGATGGTTCAACAATCCTGGTTCTTGATGTTAATGGTGTTACTATTTTACTATTATCTTTCCTATCTTCACTACCACTATCTTGATGACGCTTTCGTTTATCTTTCAATATCCCACCTTCATTATTATTATCAATTCTCCCCCTTACATTGACTCCTCTTCTTGTTCTTCCATCATTTGGTAAATTCAATTGAATCAATTTTTGCGTGGTATTAAATATCTCTTGATTCTCTTTATTTGCATCCAATGCTCTTTTCAATAAATCACTAGCTACTGGATCCAATGGCGATATAGCCAATGCATCATGTAATATGTCTATTGATTTAAAAATATTGCCCAATCGTAAATGAATCAATCCAATTGCCGATAATATATTTGCATCGTTTTTATTGCTAATTTTCAACACTTGATTAAAACAATCCAATGCCTTATAAGGTTGATTAGCACGTCGATAAACATGTCCCAAATTAGCATGAATAGAAATCCAGGTTTTGGAATCCGAATTCAAATTCCTTGCTGCTGATAATGCTTCTTGTAAAAACATCTCGGCTTTATCAAATTGATTCTTGTGGAAATTGATCACTCCCAATTCATTCAATAATAATGGATCACTATTACATATATGATACGATGCTAATAAATATTCTTCCAGTAAATTCAAATTGTTCATTTGTAAATGTTGCATCCCCAAGAATAAATTAGGTAAATGGGTTCCGGGAAATAATCTAGCAGCATATGCATACGCACTTATCGCTTGTTCATGTTCACCTTCTGCAGCAAATGTATGGGCAAATCCAATCCAAGCTTGTCCAAAATTGGGACTCAATAATGTTGCCTTACTGAAAAATTTTCTTGCTTCAACCACCTTATTAATTGATAAATAATATGTTCCAATAGCTAACCATGTCATAGGGTTTGTTGGATGTAATTCTGCCAATTGATGTGCCTTTAAGAATAATTTATTTTTACCTCCTAGTTCATATAAGCAACTCAAATAATTCGGTATCACGTCAAAATTGTATTGATCCCGATTTAGTATTCTTTCACAAATATTCAAACATTCGTCAAAATTACATTGAATGTACAAATAATCCGCACGACTTAACATCAAGTCACAATTTTCCAATAAATCATATTCTTCTTTTAAAATATGCTCACTTTCTTCAAATTTATTGGTGTTCAAATATTTGCTTAATTTGGTGGTGTATAGCAATTTTATCAATTCATCATTATTATCCAAATTATCCCGATAATTCAATTGTGTCATGACAAAATCCCATTCTTCAGTAGGTGTCATAAAGTTATTATCAATCAATTCATTAAATGCTTCATAACATTTAACATCAACCATACAAGCTTCCTTATAACATTCTTTGGCACGTTCGAAATTATTTTGATTAGCATAAATCAATCCTCGAATATAACACATGGACGCTTCCAATTTGATCCCACCATCATCCTGAACTCTCACGCTATTATTATTACTACTATTATTTTGTTGTTTAAAAGGATTGGTTTCTCCAATTAAATCCAATGCATCATCCCACATTTCCAATTTAATCAAACTATAACCGGCCAAATATCGACAACTGATAGAACTATTATAATCGGGATTCTTGGTGATCAAATCTTTACATCGTAAATAATTCCCCTGATTGAAATATACTTGTGCCAACCAAAAGGCATCATTAGGATCTGACGTAAGTTCCAAGATTTTATCACCAATAAATTCGGCAGTTTTATATTGATGTTGCATGATGGCATCATGTCGCCATAATCGTAATTTATCCACTGGTGTTAAGGGTTCTTCCACTGAATTATTATGTGACATGATATCATTATTATGTGGAGGAAGATGTGCATTATGTTGGGAAGTTTTATCGAAGTTGAAAAGCAGTGATGCTGCTGATTTGTTGGATCCTGGGGTTTCTAATAGTTTATTTGTGGCCGTGGTGGGTTTGGGTGGTGTAATATATAACAAGTCGTTCTTCTTGTTGACCATGGGGGAGATGTACAACGTAGAATTATGCTCCGTTGGAGTCTTCTGATTCTGAACCATTGGGAGATACGATATGCTTGTCTTGTGTTGATACTGGTGTTGCAAGATTTTTTTGTTCTGTATTAGACTGTTGATTGTTTGTTTGGGTAGAAAAAAAAAAATTGTTGATTTGGTTTTGCTATTTCCCAATCAGGAATGAATAATTCCGCCGCATCCACATCTCTTTGCTAAACTCTTCTCACTAAATAAAAAAAAAAAATTCCACGATTGTCCTACCCTCTTCTCCTGCTACTATCTCATCATCAATCAAGCCATGTCCGAGACAAAGGTTATTAAATCTGCATTGAAAGGTAGTACTCTGACTACCACCACAACCAGTGCTGTTCCCACAAAATCCATTCAATTTAGAATATTTGTTGGTTCATATGAACATAATTTATTATGTTTATCAGTAATTTTAGATCCATCAAATGAAAAAGAACCTAAATTTCAACCAATTTTCCATTTCCAAGCTCATTCATTATCAATTAAGTCTATGGATTTAGCTAAAAGATATTTAGTCACTGGTTCAAATGATGAACATATTAGAATTTATGATTTACAAAAAAGGAAAGAATTGGGAACGTTATTAAGTCATACTGGGACAATTACCAGTTTGAAATTCTCCACCGAAGTAGAAAATAAATCAAAAGAAGAACAAGAACAAGCGGAAGATGATGATAATAGTAGTTCTACTAAATCTGGTAAATGGTTGTTATCAGGTTCAGAAGATGGGAAGATTATAATTTGGAGAACTAAAGATTGGGAGACTTTTGGTACATTAAAAGGTCATACCGACAAAATTAATGATTTATCCATACATCCAAGTGGTAGAGTTGCCATTTCTGTATCACAAGATAAAACAATTCGATTATGGAATTTAATGACTGCAAAAAAGGCAGCGATTTTGAAAATTAAAGGGAGAGATCATCTTGGACAATCAGGAGATTTTGTTAGATGGTCATCTAAGGGGGATTATTTCCTTGTGGGGATGTTGAATCAAATATTAATTTATAGAACTTCCACAGCGAAGATTATTAAAAAAATTAAAATCAAATCTACGTTGATGGCCATGGATTTATTGCATTTTAGTGACACCGAATGGTTAGTTGTTGGATTAGGTAATGGAGTTGTTGAATTTTACGAATTTCAAAACCAAGTATTACTGGAAGTTGGAGAAGATGAAGATAAAGTATGGGATTCTAAACCAGAAGAATTGGAACCTAAATTTATATTAAGAGGTCATACTAATCGTATTAAAGGTATATCTTTTTTCCAAGATAAACAAGAAACCCAAGGTATACCATTATTAATTTCAGTTTCTTCGGATGGGAAAATAGTTATTTGGAATTTACAATTAAAAGATCAAATTGCTGTTTATGATACGGGAGAAAGATTGAATTGCGTAGTTACCAGTCCAGAAACCATTGAGAAATTGGAAACTATGAAGAGAAGATTCACATCATTGAATGAAATTACTGGTGATGTGAATGGCGATGATAATGATTTACCTAGTGAATCTGAATATGAAACTGATGGTGAAGAAATTAAACAAATCATGAGTGGTAATGTATCTAAAAAGAATAAAAAGAAAGGTAAGAAGAAGAATAATAATACCAAGAAGAGAAAAGTCACTGTAACCTTAGAATAGAAATATGAACAAAAATTAATATATATAATATAAGATAATAGAACTAAACATAAAATATAATGTCAAAATGAAACAAAACAATTGGATTGTGGATTACTGTTTGTCCAATCTAGCAACGTGTTTTTCAAACAATTTTTCAGCTTTGACCCAAACAGGGGCAGTATCTCTTTCTGGCAATTGTAACAATGAAGGTAATAAATCACGAGAAAAGAATTCGGAAGCTTCTCTTGGTAACAATGAAGGTAAATGATCAATAGAACAAACGGACAATTTTGGACCTTTAGTAGTATCAACCACCACCGTTGGATCATTGAAAACAGTAGCAATTTGATAAACTGGGATTGGATTATGAGGATTGGTAGTGTCAGCAGAAACATCAACAATGGTTCTTAATCTTCTATTTTCTTGATTTAAAAGCTCATAATTAATAAATGGAGCAATTGGTTGAGATAAGTAAATACAATTGATGAAAATATCTGAATCGACAATTTCTTGGAATGGACCACCTTTAGCGGTTTCTTTCATATCCCATTTAGCAATTTCTGCATCTGGGATACCGACTTTTTGGAATAAATCGACAGCACCACTACCACATCTGCCCAAGGCACCAATCACGAGACATTTTGGATATACACCATTGGTTTTGACCAAAGCTTTAGTTAATTCAGCTTTAACATCTTGAATCAATGCATCTTCATTAGGATAGGGAGTAACGCCAGGTAAGTTTTCTGAATCATCGTGCAATTGTTTAAAACACCAATCCAATACACCAATGGCAGCACCAGCAAATCCAGCATAAAATCCAAAAGCAGCAACTCTTCTACCTTGATCATTTTCTAAAAATTCCAAATCGTATAATTTACCATTTCCTTCAGGGAATCTTCTCAATACATCTTGCCATCCACCTTGATCTTTATAACAATGAGCAAATTGAATATGTTCATGAATTAATGGGAAAGTTTCATTTTCTGGCAATTCTTTTAATCCAATAATCATACGATCTTTAGGAGCAGTTTTCCAAGATCCTTCAGGAACTAAAGTAGCACCAACTTCTTCATATTCTTTAGCATTGAAAATTGATTGGGAAGATTCTTCAACATAAATTTGAAATCCAGCGTCAAGTAATTGTTTAGTGGTAGTTGGGGTTAAAGCAGCACGATGTTCCAATGGTTTGGTTTCGGCTCTTAAATGAAGGATAACTGGAGAGTTGGACATTGTTGTGTAAAGTTAGATGAGTATAATAATAAAGTATTGAAAGAAGAAAAAAGGGAAAGAAATGGGAAGAGGAATGGGAAACAAGGGTATTTATAGTGAAAAATTAAATTGGGGCCAATTGACACGCTCCTGACGCAATCTATCGTTATCGCGGCGAACAAAGCCAACGTGAAGCAAAACCGAAGTGAAAAATTTTATGGAGAAATTTTTTCGTGTGAGTCAACCAGCCAGACAGCGCGGCAAATTTACATTCGTCTTTCTTGTACTAAGATTACTCATTGCCATACTTACGGCTAATATTCCCAATTAGGAAACTATCCCAGAAGTACTATAACTACCATCTACACAACTACACTAACATATTCCATTGACCCTTTTTTTGCAAGTCTAACCGATGCTGTGGCTATACAAGTATTGCCACAACCACAATATTAGCAAGAGGGAATTGTAATATCCTTTTCAGAGATTACTCATTTCCTTTTACCATACTTTCGGTTAAGTATCACTAGATAAACGAAAGTTGCAAAAAATACATTTTACTCATAAACTACCTATATACAAATTCAATATCTTACTGCATCAATACCAACTAAATATTCCAACGCAACATCTTTCATTCTTAATTGGGTCTCATTTTCCCATATTTCATTTTCAACAAAACAATTACTATATTGTTTGAACAATTTCTTCACCAAAGATATTTCCAATTCATCACTTATTATCCCATTCTCAACTGCTTTATCGAAAATCAATGAAGCAAATCCTCTATCATTATTCATTAAAAATGTCAAAATTATTGATTCTGTTAATAAACCCTTCGGAGATCTATTTGTAATTGGGTTCAATTTGTCAGATACCATATTTATGTAATCATTATACATTTGAAGTGCGGTGTTGGTATCAAAATATCCTTCTAATATGATTAAAGTTTGTAAAGTACCAATGGTTAATTGCGAAGAAACGAATGATGCGGCAATTTGTTTCCAAATTTCGGTGGAATTTTTTATGGCTTGATAGGAGGATATTTTTATGATCTCAAATCGAATCAATTCGATACCGGTTTTAGCATGGGTTTCATAATGATGATATTTCTTAAGTGTTGAATCGGTATCGTTAAGACTGATCCCCAATGTTTCAAGAATTGTTTGACGTAAGGTGATTGATTCTGGTAAGATGTCAATTTGGGATGTTTCGACGTATTGTAATATTTGATTTGTTAATTCTGAAAATGATAATTGGTTGGTTTTATTGAACATGGTGTGAAGGTCGGTGTTATTGGCATTGCTTAGTAAGCTCAATGCAATTGTGTAATGTTTGGGTGAGAGTTCTTTCGGAGACTCATTGAATATGTGATGGAATAATCCCAAATATGCAAATTTTTCAACCACCGACGTTGATGATGATAAGAATGAAAAGTTCTCTTTACGAGAAACAAGTTCTTCCAAAATAAGTAATTGTGAATCGATATTGAATAAATTTTCATTAATCAATGTATTAATTGATTTATAATCCTGATTGTCAATAAATTTAAACAACATTTCAATCAACACTTTATCAAATTGTAAATGTTCATAATCCCTAACAATATTGATAATATTCTCCAATGCAATTCCTTCTTCTTCCGTCGAACTCTCTGATTCTGATTTGCTATTTTCTTGAATCATCTTACGTAAAATATCATCCACCATGTATTCTTCAATCACATCACGATGTAAATTGTATAAATCAAAAGTTCCATGAACTCTACTAGGATTCACATTAATCAAACGATGTAAAATTTCCTGTTGGATAGAAGATTGTGGTAATTTAAAATAATAAGAAAAATTAGGTATCAAATGATTATACATTGATGATTTATCCTCATGGTGTGAATTTAATATTGATTCAATTAATTTTAATCTACCTTCTTCATCTTGTTGATTGATTGATGGATGGGTAAGATCTGTCAAGGTTAATGATTCCGGAGTTTTATTCAATAATGTTGAAAAATGTCTGATTGAAGCTAATGACGAATTCTTTAATAAGTTTGGTCTGGCTTTAAGCATTGTTGCTGGTGGGTGTTGGTTGTTATTACAACTAAGTAATTTTCAGGGGCTTTTCCAGGGATGACGGTTATTTTTTTCAGTGGCTCCAGTTGCGGCGAAATTTTTCAGATAGTTGTGAAATGAATACTTCTTATCCAGATTCAATCAAAAAGAAATTGCTCATATCTATTAATGTATTTATATATATTTCTATTAATGTTTTAATAAAGTTTCTTCCATTTTAGCCAACATCCCTACCCCTTCAAAATATTCCAACCATTTATCATCCACATCAAATTTATCCAATTCATCATTAGTATCAAATAATTTATTAATATAATCACCATAATTAATCATTTTATCCTTCGTTTCACATTCATATGACCAGCTTGCCTTATATGCTCCTCCTAATGCACAAGCATTAGGGATTTCAACTTTATAATTCCCATTACTTGGACCCAATATTGAACCCATTTTTTTAATGATACTGGCATTATTAGATGCTCCTCCAACATAATAACATCTATTTGGTCTGGCTGTTAATGATTCAAATGAATGTTTCTTACCATCAGTGTATAAATCACCGAATTTTTTTGTCAATTCGGAATAAACTTTTTCCAATTCATTGCTAGATGAAGAAGTTTCCTTGTCTTTCTTATTGGTAGATGAATTGCTCAACATTGGTCCTGCTCTTAATCTACAACTCAATGTTTGTGATTCAACAATTGCATTAGCATCGTCATCAACAGTAAATCCATGCGTATTTAATTCACAAGGAACAATCTTACTTCCATTTTTTTCTTCCAAGACAGCTCTCACGGTTTGGGCAGGAGCTTGAGGAATGATTTCACCCAATGGGAAATAAATACCTAATTTATTATTGAAATCTTTACTATTATCCAAAATTTCATCAAATTTATCCCAACTTTTCGAATCAGAAACATCATTTTCTTTGTTCACTTCATCACGTGCTTTTTCTCTAGCCAAAGACCCATTACAATAACAAAGCATACCCATGTAACTTTCTGGCATGGTTGGGTGTTTGAAGAGATGGTATTGAGAAGAAGGTTGGTAATTTTCCGTGATGATCAAAACCGTGGTGGACGTACCCAAAGAAATCAAACAATCGTTGGCTTGTAAAGGCAAGGATAAAATGGTGGCTAAATTATCACCTGTAAATGAATAAATCTTGACATCTTTATTGAATCCATATGTATCAACGAAATATTTGGAAATATCTCCTGATGCCTTATATGTGATGGGAGTAATATCACCCAATTTCTCTTTTAATTCATCAATAGATTTTTGATATTTTGGATCTTTCTTGTCGACACCATCAATTTTGGGATGAACACCAGCACCCAAGGCTAACAATTCTTCATTATATTCACTTTTGGTAATATCATAAAGATTCATCCCACAAGCATCGCTTTCTTCTAAACCAGCAATTTCCCCCATCAACACACTGGTTAGAAATGATGACACCAAAGAAATTCTCGACGTTTGATCATATTCATCCACATGAGATCTCGTAGCGAATTTCCTAATTTGTAAACCGGTGAATCTTAAATGTGCCCTTGAACCAGTAATTTTTGCTAAATTTTCCTTACCAATAGCATCATGGAACGCATTTGCTTCTTTTAAAGTTGAATGATCTTGCCAATTAGGTGAGAATTCCCAAGAAAATGCCTTAGTTAATTGTTCACTCAAAGGTTCATCTGGTTTTAAATGAGACAAGAGGTCATTAGCGTCATGGCTCCAATACACGGAACCATGCTGTTGTCCAGATCCACTGATACCAACAACTTTATCAAAGGGGAAATTGTCATCTTTCATGGAATCAAATACATGATTAATGGCATCTAACCACATACCAACAGGACTGATGACTTCTCCGTCATCTCCATTAACGACACCTTTGGTGATTTTGTATTTGTCTTTGAAGGCAGCATCGAATTCAACATGGTATGTTTTCAATGGAAGTAAGTCGTCATCTGTAATGATGATTTTCAATTGTTGGGTAGATAAATCGAGTCCCAAGAATAATTTATCGTGCTTGGAATAATCGGTAGTAGTAGTCATGGGAATAGTCTGGGGAAGAATATGAAAGAAGACAAGTGAAAAATTGTTTAAACAAGACGAAGGATTTTTAGAGCAATTTATAATCTGCTAATTAATCATTTGTCTATAAACCGACACATCCAATATTGCTGCCTAATGTATTTGTCCCCATGTTTTCTCCTTCTGTTGCTCTGGTGGAAATTCGATTTTTTCTTTTTGGTGTCATTGTGTCGACGCAAAAGCAATTGCTTCCGAGCGAGAGGTTGAAGTCATGACGCAGCAACTCAAATATTTGCTCCACCACGGCAGTCATACAACCAAGTTGAAAACAGGAAATGACAATGATGAACATTGGACCCCACAGGAAAGAGATCTGAGAGAGAAAGATGATGGACTAGAAGTTTGCTCTGAAATATTCTATTGTAGACTTCATGACATATTATTTTCTATAACTTAACATTATTTACATCTTAATACTTATCCATTCCAACGAAGGTTCAGATTTAAACAACCAATTTGGCGATATCAACAAGATCAAAATAACGAATTGAATAGCAAATGAATAACTCAAATATTTAAGGGAATCAGTAATGAGACCTATCGTTAACGATGAAATTACATTGAATATGGATGCCTTTTGAATCAATTGATGGACTCTTCTTTGATTTGGGATTGTGACTGGGAATTCTATTATTTCTTGTATTTGTTCCATGGTGTGTAGACTATATAAAATCTATTGATATATGTTGATAGTTGAATGGAGTAAGTGGTTGCTGAATGAATGTAGTGTTTTTTCTGTATATGTTTCTTTTGTTCGTTCTTTTTTACTACGTGTTTAATTGACGATCTGCCACGACCCATTTGATGTACAACAGCAACCAATTGATTTTGCAACTTTAACACTATGTAGGCCTTGGGCCTTTCTAAACTGAGGAATCCAGAGGCATTTGTTGTCGTCGGAGACTCATATTTCCACCTTTTCTTTTAACAGCTTGGAGATTGCATATGTAACTATTAGTTAACACTTCCGCCATATGATATCACAATAGCTACAGCTATCTGCCTTGGGTGGCATGTTCTTCTTCTATTAGATAGCCATAGTTTTGAATCAACTCATAACTCATCCAAATGCCGTCACCATAAAACAACCACCAAGGTTATAGAGAATCTACAACAATGTGGCTCTCTCTTTTTTTGATCCAATCCAACCCTATCGGCTTCTATTACCCGTAACGGATTTGTGCCGTTTCCCCCCCTCCTCAATTGCCTCCCCTTCGATTGACGGAAGCGAAAAAAAAAAGTATATTTAAAGCCATTCTATTTTTCAACATTTAATCAATAAGTATACATTTCGTCGATCACCTTCTTAAGTTATGACAAAGCCGAAGGTATTATTTATTGGAGAACTCAATCGTTCACTTCATCAATTCAAACAATTCCAAACCAAATATGAATGTATCTTCACCACATTAACCACGAGAGATCAATTTATTCAAGATTTACAAACCAAATATAAAGACATTGTTGCCATATATGGAGCCTGGTTGGGATTTTTACCCATTGGTGGATTTCGTACCGTGATTCGATTTGCTCCTAAACTGTTAAAAATCATTGCCTTTTGTTCAGTAGGGTATGATCATGAAGATGCTGAAGTTATGACTCAATATGGTATAACTATGTCGAATGTTCCAAGTGATGGAGCAGCAGAACCGGTGGCTGATTTAGTATTATATTTGACCTTGGCTAGTTTTAGACAATTTCAAATGTATAATAAAAATTTCTCCATAAATCCTCATACTATTGACCTTAGATATCAATTAAATACCGATGGATTTGATCAAAATAAGGGAGAAGTTTCAAGAGCAACCAAGGGATCAGGATATGATTTCGGACATTATTTGAATCATCGACCAAATTTATCACCTAGGGGTCATAATGTTGCCATTGTTGGATTTGGGAAAATTGGTCAAACCATAGGGAAAAAACTTCATGATATTGGCATGAAGGTTAATTATATTAAGAGAAATAAATTATTACCTCATCAAGAATTGGGATTGGATTATCCTGTTACCTATCATAAAAGTGTCACTGACGTTAAGAATTTGGATTTGATTGTAATTGCATGTCCAGCTACTCCAGAAACTCATCATTTGATTAATTCTCAAGTGATTAATGATATTGATCAACCATTTAGAATCATTAATATAGGGAGAGGTACAGTTATTGATGAAAATGCATTGGTTGAAGGTTTGAAAAACGGGAAAGTTTTATTTGCTGGGTTGGATGTTTATGAAAATGAACCAAATATTCATCCAGAATTGATTGGAAGAGAAGATGTTATTTTGACTCCACATATTGGTGCATCAACGGTGGAAAATTTCGATTATACTGCCGCTAAAGCATTGGAGAATATAACTAAGGTTTTGGAAGTTGGTGAATGTGACAATAAAGTTAATTAAAAAGAGACATAGTAATAATAAAATAGACTTTTTTTGTTAGGGAATTTAAAAAAAGACTGATTATTTATCCAAACGAGTTGCGTTATTAATAAGCAGGCGAACATTAACAGTTCAAAATGGTATGAAAGTCTGCAATAGTGAAGCCGTGTAATATTATGGGGAATGGATTTCACTCTCTTGTAGAAGCGCAGAACTATATCAGGTAGGCGTATCCCGGGTCCTATAATATAGCCAGTACACTATTGTGGACAGGAATGAAATCTTATCGTGAAATAGGCTGCGAATATAGAAATACTATGATGATATGCGTACTCTTCATTTCCCAGCATGATTATTATCACAGATTATCTTGTCTATTATAGCCTTAGTTCTTCAATTATACTGTCAGTTAGTTATGATGACTGATTAGTTGTTTCATTTATTACTTTGGTACTTAGTTCTTTCTCTTCAGTTAGGCAAATTTAGTTATTTTACTTTAAAGGGAAAACTGTTTCATTATTTAGAGTATTGTGGTACATGAAATATTTTGCAACTTTTTTAACATGTATGTTGCGTGCATGAAAAATATAAGTGCAGCACTGATGAAGCACCTGCGAATGCGGGGAAAAATTCCATCAATATCTCGAAGGCTCATATTATTATTATCCGACCCAGTAGTATTATCAGAAGTAGACATAGTTGTTGAGTTGTATATTTGAGCGTTGATCCCTATATTTAAAAATTGATTGTTGAAGGAGTTTTCCCTTATATTTATATTGTACTCGTGTTCATGTCAAAATTATCATTAGACCATTATTATAAATCTATTGTGGTTGCAAATTGATATCTCCACATTTCACCATGCTAAACAGTAGGAGATTGTCAGGTTACCTCCCCAACACAATCAACCACGTAGCAAAATGCATTTTTGAAAGTTAAACAAAAAAAGTACTTCTTCCACTTCCCCTTCTTCTTCTTCTTGAGTTGATATTATTTCCGATTCTAAGTTGATTAGTCCATTGTTTAGATAGGCGCGCCTGCGTTAGGATCCTGTTTGAAAAGCATCTTTAGTCAATTCTATGTTAAACATGGGATTTTCAAAGGTAGTGAAATTTGAAACGAAATTTGTAGTTGATTTGGACATAATGATAATGTTTACTAACTTGTTGAAATTTAAACATTTAGCCTTCCTTCATTCCCAGGTTATTTTCCTTCTTTCAAGTTGGAAGATATTTGTTTATCAAATATACATATTTATTTATTATTGTTGTTTGTTATAAAAAGATTATTAACCTGTAGATGTTGTTAGCCGATTTATAGTAGAAGAGTTAAAAACTGGAGTAGCTCCGTCTTTAGAATATCCCATATCTTGATTACGATTACTTAGCTAGTAGATTATTATTAACCTTGCATAATCTAAACGGACAACTGATACGGAAGTCTTATTTTCTTCGGTGACAATTGACAAACCTATTGGGTTCATTGTATATCCCAACTGTTTCAATGGTCAATAATAGTAAAGGAAAGTTTGTCAAACTTCGATGTAAGCAATCATGTGACATCTTGCGTACAAGAAAAGATTAGGCGAATCTTATGTGATGAATAACAATATTCACGTATCATAATAACAACAACAGTTGCTAAAAATCTATATTGGTTAAAGTAAAAAGGGCCTATACAACTTATATGGAGATAGTAAGACTAGACTATACTAGATGTTAGTCATGTATAAAGCAACAATTATCATTAAATAATATTCGCGGGTACTTCGTTGGAATACTGAATTTCTCTTCCAACATTTTTTTGCTGCAGAATTTTTTATCACTTTTGACTTCTAATCTGATAATAAGACCTGTATGTAATAGTAAAGACCGAAATGCTAGATGTAAGTTGAATACTGAACAGTATCACGGATAGAGGTTGATTATAGTTTATATACTACATCATGTTCTTTTTTTTTAATTAATTATTGTCCTAGCATTTGCAAGAAACCGTTTCTGTTATCAGGCGGGCTGAAAGAAGCGTCTGCGTACCCATATATTATGAATTTATTTCCTGATGTCGTTCTCCCTTTCAAAGGGGTCGATGAACCCTTCATAAGGTTACTAACTTTTTTTGAGTTCAAACATCTAGCTTCAACACGAAGTGTTATTTAGTATTATTCTTATTAAATATATATAATCATTTATTCTTGTCCTTTGTTATAAAAAAAAGACTTGACTTTTAGATGTAGAATTATCTTGATCATATCTCTATTTCTATCCTAAACCTCCACACTTTAACGAAAGCCTTACAGCTCCGGAATACGGTATAACATCACAATTTCAATCAAACACAAACTAATAACGCTTTACCTATACATAAAATAAAACAAACTCAAACTAAATATAAAAATCTATTAAAAATGTCTCCTTTTTTATTCTTTTTTTTTGTTTATGTGAATTTCCTTATCAATTCCCATTTAAATTTATCCCAATTTGATCCATCGTAACGTTTGTACAAATTTTGAATAAAATCACAACTAAGGAACGCAGTTTTACCATCATGTTCAATCAATTTTATTGTATCATATTTCACTATCCATTGTAATAATGACAATTCCTGAAGTTGTAACAAGTCCCTATACGTAATATCCTTGATAGATTCTTCTCTTGCTTCTGATGATGTATACGATGATGCACTCGACATGGCGGAATTAAGACTAAGCATCGATGAGTTTTTGGAAACAGTAGCTGTAACTGTAGTGACGGATTGTGATGATGGTGATGATGGTGAATTAACTAGTTGTGCAAGATTGGCTCCGATTGAACCTCCTGGATGTTTAACCCCAAAGAGCTTCTTTCTTTTCAATACATCAGCTTCGATTAATTCCAGGAGAGCTAAAATAACTGCATCGGCGAGCACCAAACTCAATGTGAATGAAACGGTTGGAGCTGGGATCCCATGAATCAATTCTTCCTTGTGACAAGGCAATAATTCTGCTAAAATTAAACTAGTTATCTGACAACTTTCGGATAACTTTGATTTTCTAGAACATGTCAATAGTATAATGGGTAATGTACTGGAGAAATGAGGTAACAATTCCATTAATTCAGGAGTATTCCCACTAGACGTCACCATTATCAAACAATCCTTCTCTTGGTTGATCATCCCTAGATCTCCATGTAACGCGTCTGTAGGGTGTAATGGAGAAGCATGTATGGATAATGAGTTCAACGTGGCCACCAATTTCAATCCTAATTTGTATGATTTCCCAACTCCTGTAACGACAATTTTCCCATGGTTTGTCACTACAGAATTGTACATGATAGCTATACTTTGATTGACATTATTTATGGAATATTCATCGTTTTGATATTGGGAAGATAAGTTTGAAACGGCGTCATTTTCAAATCTCAAGGTGTTTTGAACCGAGTTCATGGCATTCTGTATAGCCAATGGGGGTATTCTCATGGCATTCATCGAAAGTGATTAGTAATCAGGACAATGAGGAATGGCGGAAAAAGCTGTGGAAATTTTCTTTTTTTTCTCTTCTTCTCTTCGAGTAGATTTTGCGTCCGTCAAAATTAAAGATTGTAATCCGGGGTTCTCTGCTGAGATATAAATACTTGAGGTTAAAATCACCAACAACAATTACAGGAAGAAAACACGTTGGTTAAATTTGAAAAAGTTGTCCAAGCAAAAATTGCAAAAAAGCCAGAAAAAGACAAAAATGAAGAATGAAGAATGAAACAAGGAGGAAAATCTTCGTTACTTATTTAGTCTTTTTGCTACTCATTTTGTGGTTTTTTCTTTTTTTTTTTGCCATTTCAATAACTGTGAAATATTTTTGCTTAGTATGGTTGGTGGTTATGTATGCGAGGCGAATTTCTTTTTTTTTTTGTTTGTTTGGTGCGAAATGCCAAATACCGTAGGTCGTGTACCTGACGCGTGGTATAATTAGCGACGAAGAAAAAAACGGCGGTAATAAAAAAAAAGATTATGACAAATCATTGACAAATATTTCGCACGCAGTGGAAAGTGGAAAGTGTGGATGAACTTAATTTATTATTCGGAGGTAACAAAACCAAAGTTTCAACAAACTCCATTCCTTCATCGTATCACGGCTGCCGCACTCCAATGAACACCTGTCGACCCCCCGACACGGAGTTACCCTTTGTTTCCAATCAACATGTGAATCATGCAGTGGCAGTGCAGAACAATACTTCATAATACCTACCTTTAACGCACCCCCTTCCTCCCTATCCTTCTTGGTGTCAACCACGCGTAATACATTCTCTCTGACAAGAATTTACACTGCCTCCTAGCACGTGGTCACGTGTCCAGACCTGAAATTCGAAAATCGGAGTTTCTTTATCTAAAACATGGATAAATTAGTTTGAGCCACTTACTTAGACAAACTGACACACGTAGGACCGCACGGAATATCTGCAGATTGACGTATAAAATTGCCAAGCCACATCTGGTCGTTACTTTGGTATTTTAATTCGTCATTGTGATAGATGAATATGATAGGGAAACATATAATTACTAATCGCAATAATTAGGAGGGGATGTAGGGGGATAATATTCTCCTCTTCTGGTAAGGTTCATAGTTGGAGGGAGCAGGAAATAAGAATAACAATGAAACAAGCAACCCCAAGATAATCTCACATGTGGATTGATCTTGATTCTGTTTTAGTTTATTCCCATGAAATCCATGATGTTTCCAAAGGAATCTCTGCCAAATGTGTTTCTTCGGTTGTAAAAAAAAAAAAAAAACTTCCTTTTTTTCACTTTCAGAAGTTTAACAATTTTTATGGTGGATGCAAAAAAAGGGATCAAAAATTTCATTGCAAGAATTGACAAATGAATAGATGAACGAAATCAACTAATGATCTAATGATTACGTTCTCTCCCTTTCTAATTTCGGATTATTATGAGCACTGAATAAGTTATGCAACACTTTTGGCAACTGTTTGCCACTATTCCGCACTGGTCAGCCCCATGCTTAGTCGGCGATATATAAATCCGTGGCACCGGGCTTTGCACCCCGGAGGATGCAAATGCACACAATAATCCTCACCAAGCCGATCTTGGCACCAGACCAATTGACAAAGTGGGTAATCATTCCGACGACTTCGTTCCTTTTATTCATAAAAAAATCTATGTATTTTGTTTACTATAAGATGCGATAAGTTTCAACTGTTTAACTCTCAGTTCCCAAACTATTCTATTCCCATGCCATGTATTGGCAAACATACTGGCTAATATTGCCGTTGTTCTGATAAATGTAGGCAATTCATTCTCACTGATTAATTTATAATGTGATGTGCCAAATAATGGAGGTATTCCTCCTCGTCTATATGTTTTAACCTTGAAGAATTTCGTGCCAAAACAACCTGTCTTGTTGTTGGAGTTATTGGATTTGTTTGAATTGGAAATGGTATAATCATGGGTAATTGTATGTGGTGATATCACAATACTCAAGAAATTAAATTGACTTTTAATTAAATTGAAATTGAAATTATGTCCTGATTCGTCAAAGAATATATTCACGTAATTGTTTCCAATATGTCTCTTTTTCATATCAATCAATCGTTGAATTTCAATATCCGACAATTCTTCATGATCATTATTGGTAAAGGCAGATTGTTGTTCATTGTTCATCATGGTAACCACATGAAACACCATTTGTGTGAATTTCCCCCTCCAATATCTCGTAAATTCACCATCCATATTATTTTCAGTATCCAATCCACCAGTATAAACGTTTCGACAACCTTTCAACACAAGCAAATCACCAATTTCCAGTAAGAATTTTTGATAATCTGGAGATCCAATCTTATTACTAAACACTTCATTTTCAGTAATTTGATTTTTCCCAATATAAACAATCCCAACTTTATGAAATTCCACACATGGAATACGATCAAGAACTGATATTGCCCTATTGGTATTAGTATCATCTGGTATTGGTATTGGTTCCTGTGCGGAACTATTGCCACTGCCATTATTTTCAATCAATTGCAATAAGAAATATGTTGGTAACACCATGGGGGTATTACTTTTCAATATTGCAGGATGATCCAAAGTTATGTTAAATTTGCAAACTCCCGTTGGTTTCCTGATAAGTAATTCAGTATTGCCTCTTATTGTATCTGTTTCAATTGATACAACTGAATTGTCCACCACCCATCTACCAATACTTGTATCATTATTGAATCTCTTTGTTGGTGTATACCCCATCTCTAATGGCATATCAGTACATGTAAATCTTGTGATCAAGTCAAGAATTCCAATAGTAAAATCATCCAATTCTTCACTATCTCCGTTACATAATTTCAAATTCTTAATCACAAATCCCAGTAATTCTTTTCTATCATTTAATTTCAAAGTTACAAACCAACTAGCAACCACATCATAAGATAACATTAAAATATACAGCGTCATAACAGGAGTGATCTCTCGTTGTTCTGTCAGTGGAGCTTGTTCAACTTCTGCATCAACTCCATGCGCTTGAATAAGCAGTTGTTGTTGTTGTTGTTGTTGTTTCTGTGGTTGGTTGGAAATAATCACATTTTTCCGTTTTTCCAAATCTTTGGCATATTGGATATATTTAAATGCAATACCAAAACCTTGTTTGAAATCTTCAATAGTGAAATTCGCAGTTAGTTTGGGTACTTCAGCTAATGAGATTAAAAATTCCAAAGTATGAGCAGCAGCATTGGCACTAGTAATTTTGGTTTGTAATTTAGTTAATATAGAATTTAAAAATTTCATAATTGATAATGGACTTTCATAACAACACACGGTAAGGATATTAATACATGGGATAGCGGTTTTTTCCCAAGATCCTGCTCCAATTAATAAACTATTTATAATATGATCCTGATCATTTTTGGTGAATTTTTCATGATATCCAATAAACGATGAAAAACTTCTAACAAATGCAACTTGTAAATCTGCCCTTGTTACATCACTATCTTTTGGGAATTTCAAACTTGATGGCAATTTCAATGCTAATTGATCACACAAAAGTGAACGTAATTTACTTATTTCCATGTCACAATGATAAAACAATTGCATGTTTGATAATTGTCCAACAAAATGGGCGCACACGTATGAATACACTTCCCATTCCACAAAATTCTCCATAATGTACAATACCAATTGTAACCATTTTTGAATATCAATATAAGATTTAACACTTGCTGTCTCTTCTTCATCGTCATTAGCAATTTTGAGTAGTAAATTTCTATTAGGGTGGTTAAAATATTGTTGAGGCAAATAGTCCACTGTTTCAGGGTAGAACCATTGCCTTGAACCTGAACCTGGACGAACATTTGAATTATCTCGCTTAAACGCAGCAGCAAGACCACCCATATCACTAGGTTCGGTAAAATAAATAAAGTTTTCCATTGTGGTTCTAATTCTAACACAACATTTTACAATTATCAATAGTATCTCACTGTTGTTTTTGGATAAATTAGCCATTTGAATTAATGCATCATAACATTCTTGTGCTCGTCTAGGTGTAGATGTAGCTTTAATAAACATAGTACAAAACAATTTTGCAATACTTTCTTGAATTTTATTATTTTGTCCTTCTTGTGCCACGGTAGTATTGTTTGCTGAACTTATAAAACTTCTAGCAATAGTTGGCGCATCAAGCGCCAGCATCAGTGATGATTTGGTGTCGGAAGGTTCTTCAAATAAAGGTAATATCATGGATTTAAATTGTTTAAATACCGAACCAGGGCATTTTAAAAGGATTTCTCCAAATAATTTATCCACCAAATAATGCAACACTTCATCGTTAGTTTCATCTAATGACCTTTTCAATATTTCCATAATGATCTCATACTTGATATCATCATCATTAAAAATTGCCATTGATGTTATGTGAGAATCTAGAATCACCAGGAGACATCTCACTTTCACTGTAACATCTGCATCTTTATTGAAATAAAAATGACTTAATATTTTCATTGAATTTTCTTTCCAGAAGGGGTTCAATAATGTGCATAATTTCTCATCATCATAATATTGCAAGACAAATATGGCTGTTGGAAGTGGTAGATATTCGATATAATTTGTGAAAAAATCCACCAACTCATCCTTTGGTGTTGGTAATTCTTGACTTTCATAAAGTGATTGCAATGACAAGCAAATACTCTGAAGACGACCTTTTTCTTGTTCATTATTAACTTGTAATAAATTCAATAAATCATATAAGGAATTAGATGAATACCATAATTGGAAAGGGAAAACTTTATCCATGGATCCCGTGAAAGTGATACCAAAATTATCTGGATACGCCTCTTTGGCAAACAATTTATCAAAACAATCCAATATTTCATTATTAATCTGTGGTATATGACTCGATAATGCAACTCTATAAGCTCGCAAAATATCAAAAAGGGCCATTTCTAATAAATTATGATTCTGCGAAGCAGATAATGCCTGGAAATGTCTTAATAATCTGATTGATCCAATACATCCATACATCATTTTAATCCCATCACTAGTATCAACATTATAACGATGCAAATCTTGATTACCAATAAGTCCACATAATGAAAGAATAACCGTTTCAAACGATTCCTCCACATATATATTATTTGCACATTTCCAAACCATATTATTCAATTCCAAATCCAAACTTGATCCATAAATTATTGATAAAAATCGCATTGTATCAGGAATACATTCCACTGGAGCATGTCCATAAATTAATATTGAATTAAAACAGTCAACTATGGCCATTAGGATTTGTTTATTCTTGGTTTCCGTTTGCATGAGTTTTTTGATTATCCAAACAAGCATGGATTCGTTGAATGTAGCATAGTTGAATTTGATACAATTGGTTGTGAATTCAATAATTCCTAAGATATTTACAAAATTTTTATCCTTGGTTTTCAATTCTTGTAATTTTTCATTATCAGGTTGATATTGATAATTATTCAGCATTTCAATCAATACAGATAAGGATTTCTCCAAGAAAATGTTTAAATTACTTCGATCTTCATATATGATAAAATCATGGATATCTCTTCCATCATTAGTCAAAGCAATCAATGCTTCCAAAAACAAGTCGAAATCTGGGTCGATTCTATTTTCATCAAACACACAATATTTATTGATATCATTAAAATACCTTATCCTCGTACCTATTCCTGAATTTTCATCTTTCTTAATACATGCAGTCAATAACTTTAAAGCTGCCCGTCTTACTTCTTTGGAATTCTTTGGGTTGTTAAATTCGCAATACAGATGTACAAGGTACCATATTTCAGGCACAGATGATATCAGATATCGATATATGGAATCGGTTAATTTATTTAATGCTGAAAGTCTAGTTGAATTTGAAGTAGTGGTTTCTAATTGTTGTATAATATGCTGTAGTTCTTGTCCTCCACCAACCACAGTGGGGTTGATGGTGACTGGAACATTCCTTGAAGATGATGATTGCTTGAATGTTTTTGTAATAGATTTAAACACACTCCCTAGTCCACTTGATGAACCAAAGTTGGGATGATATGTAGACATCTAGCTAGCGTGGTTGCAGGGGTGGTAGCAGGTGGTAGTGCTAGTATTCCAATGGCGATGCTAATAGGAATTAATCGGTTCTCGCTACCCGTGATTTGACTACATTTTTTTTTTTATTTTTTTTTTTCACACTAAAGATTATTTTTTTTTGCATGTCAAAGGGTAAGTCACTTTTGGTTGACTCAATTTTTCCATTGCTGCTTCACTCGTGCCGACAGGGGATGCCGTTTTTGTACCAGGAGAGGGACCAAGGAGATGAGTTTTTTTTTTAGCGGCTCGGGGCGGGCATAGTGTCTCGCTACAGCGGCTGTCAAATACACATGAAATATTAGTCTATATTTACATATCTATGCTTAACACCAAGTGCTATAAACTCTATACCACCAAGGCTTTGTACTCATTACAAACTTCTCTTCTTCTAATTCTCTCTTTAATGCTTCGAGGTCAGCTTCTTTTCTACCACTATCAATATCAATATCCTTAGCTCTGATGAACAAGATCCAATTACCTCTCCATATCTTATGACCTAAGTAACAAAGTATCAATATAACAAATCCCAAATATGTTTCAAAGAACCCCTTGGCACTTGGACTATCACCCAATGGGAAAATGGCCATCCAGAATTCGGCAATTAACACCAAGATATTCAAAATAACCCCAAACCAAGATCCAATAACACCAGTTTGAGAAACAAATGCCAATTCATTGGTGGATCTTCCTTGCACCGTTAATGCTCTTCTGAATCTAAGATGGGAAACACAAATGGCCAACCATGTGAAAATACTGGATAATCCAGAAATAGACAATAGCCAAGTGAAAACTTCTTCTTGTTTACCACTAGCAGCAATAAAACTCAACAATCCAAATACATTGGTGATAAGAATAGCCACCATTGGACGTCCACCACGATCAACATACCCACAAATTTTTGGTGCCAAATTTTGTTCGGCAAGGGAAACCAAAGTACGAGAAGTGGCATAAACTGAAGATGACCCCACGGAAATTACCGAAATCAAAATAACGGAATTCATAACTGATGGTAATCCACTGATTCCACCTTCTTGAATGGCAATAACAAATGGACTGGCAGAAACATCGGAACTACCCAATAATCTTGGATTATCATATGGAACCAAAAATGTAATCAAAATGATACTGACAATATAAAACAATAAAATTCTCCAAAAGACTTGTTTACATGCTTTTGGTAATGATTTTCTTGGATTTTCCGCTTCTGCCGCTGTCAATCCTGTCAATTCTGTACCGGCAAATGAAAAGGCAGCAGTGATGAAAGTACTTGCAGTACCTTTAAATCCATTAGCGAATGCACCCGGATCATGCCAGAATTTAGTACCATGATGAACCCCATTTGGAGCACCACCAGCAGCTAATACAAGGGAAAGAATAATAAACCCAACCACGGCAATCACTTTAAGGGAACTAAGAACAAATTCAACTTCTCCATACATCCTCACTCCAAACATATTGACAGAAATAACGGCAAAATAAAATATAAGAACCCAAACATCAGGATTTATCGTGGTGTTCCAATATTGAATCGTCATAGAAGCAGCAACCAATTCTAATGGAAGTAATACCAAATATTGCAATACATAATTCCACGCCACGGAAAATGAAACTGAAGGATCAATGAATCTACTAAAATGTTGATTGAACCCACCTACCACGGGGAAAGTAACTGCTAATTCCGCCATGGCTTGAATGGTACACAAGATGGATACCCCACTTAATATCCATGCAATTAATACCCCACCGGGTCCACCATCAGCCAATGCTCCACCAGTACCAATTAATAACCCACTACCGATGGAACTGGCAATGGCGATCATTTGTAAATGTCTATTTTTAAGTTTTCTTTGAAGTTTTGATTTCGAACTATTGAGATTAATTCGTTGAATTTCAGTGAGTTTTTCCTTCTCTGCTTCATCATCTTCATCCCAATTACCTTCAACATCATCACGAATTATCGATGTGAATTGTTCTGTCTCAGTAGCAGGTTTGAATGAATCGACAAAATTTCTCCATTTTGAACCAGATGCAGTTGCAGTAACGGAGTCGGATAATTTTCCTTCTTGTTCGTCTTGGTCTTGCTTGGTACGACTATGTGAAGTTGATGTTAGGGGGATAGTAGTGGTTATATCTTCCTTGATTTTTTTCGACATGTGTGTGTTATTAGTTACGTTTAAAAAAGAATGTACAGGTCAGAATATAAATGGGGAAAGAAAAAAAATATAAAGAGAATGAAAATTTCTAAACTCCAGTTTAATATAATTGCATTTTTGTAATCCCGAATCTATTGGTTATAAGGCATTTTCATAAAAAAAAATTTAAGAAGATCAAGATGCCGTTGCAAAAAAAAAAAAAAAAAAAAAATCGTCACGTGTGGTTGCATCCCCGGAATTGCAAAGCAAGAAAAAAAGAAATTTTTCCGATAATTCTTTTCTAATAACGCCGTGACAGGACGGAAGATCTAGGATGTGGAGGATGCAAAAGTTAGAAGATAAGAGCATGAGTATCAGCAGTTTATGAGAATTTCACACGAGTTGACAGCAATAGAAGTTAGACGTAATTAACAGTATAACCGATCAGAGTATTAATTTCTACAGGTAATGAAAAATCTTTAACAATAAACAAAACAAAATAAGTAATACATATATTAAATAAATAAACAAAACAACAGATCTATTTCAACAAAAGTGAAGAAATAAAGAACTGTGTAATGCTAGATGGTATATATGGGATATTATTAGTAGTAAATTTAAAGGCAAGTAATGCTCCGTCCAGTCTAAGTTTCAAAACTAATGGAAAAAAAAGAAAATTCAAACCCGATAATGATTTTATATCCGAGTATCGTTGAGTGAAAGTTCTTTTAAATTTTGTTTGGTTTTTTTCAGGGAGAATTGGTACCCTTTTTATAGTTCACTGAAAATGGTGTGTAATCGTCAATTTTTTTATTTTTTGATTTTTATTTTCTCCCATTTAAGCGTATTTGTGCAAGACGCGTAATTCCCTACCACTTCTTCCTTTCCGTTCGGGTTCTATCTTTATCTTTCGTTAAGTTTCCATTGTTTAGTCAATACGCGTGAACCAAATCAACACGGTTACTGAAATGAACATAATTTCGATCTCTAATGATATCAGCCTTAGGAAATGTAAAAAGAATCATTCTTTGCTTGTATAATGACTATAAAGAAATCAGTATTGAATTTTGTTGAATTGTTTATATTCTCTACTTAGTTTGGTTTAAGCTGTTTCTATATTCTTCTATTACTTGCTTTTTCAAAACGTGTGAAATTGGACGAACTCATGGATTGGACTGTCATTTAAACCTTCTCCATGGTCTTTCATCAATGTGATTGAATTTCAGCATGCTGATATATTCATTCACGATTACCGAATTGAATTTCAAGATTAATGAATGGGGGCTATTGGATTTTAAAAAGTCATCATCAAAATCCAATATAAGTGAATATCTAAATTTATGTGGGTTTGGCAAGTTTATTATTTGCATATTTTTGTTCAAATTTTGCATAATGAAATTTATCTCCATTTTGCAATCATTCTACTCATGAACTTACTTTAAAAACCAAACCATATTATTAAATCTAAAAAAATTACGTAACGAATAAATAAACATTATTATTAATATATATATAAGAACAAAAACGATCCCTTCACATCCTCTATTAGTCCAATAAATTAGCAATGAAACAAATACCACCTCCCCACATTAAACCTTGTACCGTTTTTTTCAACCACATTGGTCGAATGTTTGTAGTTAATCTAGCACAATTGAAACCTTCACTTTCAACTCCAACCCCCCATTCAATATCACTTCTGACATTACAAACTTTCCAAAAGTTCCACCATTGAGCATCTTGACATGGTTCTAATCTTAATAAATGCTTACTCAAGGGACCAGTTGGACCTTCAATGTATTTGTACCCACCAACAAGGGAATAAACTTGACGGGTATCATTACCTTGCAACGTATCATCTCCCCAATGTCCACTGAATGATAACCAGTTACCATATTCCCATTCTCTACCTACATGTTTAGCATTGGAATTATTACCTGGAAAAACAAATTTACCATCATATGTATAACACAAATAGTTCAAAGATGGATTCCACAATGGACCTCTATCGGTGAAATCACTTAATATAGTATATGGTAAATCGTGAGGATGTTGACCAACACTTGGATAATTGGCATGGGTACCTCTAGCACTGAATATAATAGGATGGTTGGTATCTAATGCGTATTTTTCCAAATTATGATAATAATAACCACCTCCACCACTATGTGCAGACATCCAAACAATAATTGGTTCCCCTTTGTAAAATCTAACCAATGAATGTTCCCAATCTCCAACATGATTACCATATGGACCTTGACCCATAACATAAGGTCCCAAGTTGAAAGAGTAGAAATAAAACCAATAGGCATCAATCCATCCATTTCCCTTATCAACAACAATTAAAGTTGCAGGAGCATCTTTGATTTCGCCATCGATCAAACTTGGTTTATTTTCAAGTCCAGTGATCCATTCAGGATCACTATCAAAATCGGAATTAGCGGTAAGGAATAAATGAGTACTATTTGGTAAATTGGATAATTTTTCCAAATTCATATCGTCTTCCGTGCCTGGGTAAATGGTACCGTTTTTCCAACGTACATGGAAATTTGTAACGAATTTTTTAATATCATATGGGAAGTATCTTTCTTCGCTGTAAAGATAAACAAAAGGAGCATATTTGATAACATAATCGGGGATTTCTCCTGGTTGTAATGTTCTTTGGGATGCCTTAGGGAAACTTACAACCGGTGGGTAATCTTTGTAGTACAAAGGATCATGTAATATGCTCTCGATTTTGATTTCTCTTGACTCGTCATTAAGAACATTCTGGATATAACTGTCTTTGGATACTTCGAAATATGGTTGGTCTGGGGTTACTGATAAACAGTATGGTAGTAGGAAAGTGAGTGTTGTCAATATATTTAAAAACATGATGGTGGCACGTGTGATCGTAAAGATTAACTTAAATGCGGAGTGTGAGTGTGTAGATCAACTTGTTGATGAAGTGTTGAATGAGTATTTGCTGTTGTTGGTTGGCGATAGTGAATGAAACCTGGGGAATAGGAAGTGAAAAAGAAAAGTTTGTTGTAAAAAAAAATGATAAAAAGAAAAAGCCGATGATGATAAAGGATTGGTTGAATCGGAAATTTGGGTTTGGTTGTAAGTAAAACTCAATTAACAAAATGACTGACTGACTTATGCACGCTTACTAACAAAAAAGAAAATCACCAATTGCTGTTACTGTGACTTTTCTTTTTTCCTCCTGCGTGTGGCTTTGTGTTAAGGTCTAATTCTTGATTTTTTTTTTAATACCGAGCAGGGCGGAACGATGAGCGAGCGGACCTCTGGCAAAAGAGGGAAGTGAGAATAATCGAATCGTACTCCCACGACCACCATCGTATCACCATACCACGCGGGAACGACGTACATTGAGATGAACAGAGTTTCCACATTGCCTGTGTATGTGTGTGTGTTTGTGTGTATATATGTTATAAATGAACATTAAATAAGAGAAATTTTATATATTGTCGTTCTAATTAATCTAGAAAACAAAGATTTGATCACCCAACTTGGAAACTGGTTTGGCCTTTTGGTATCCTAACCCAACAGCAGCTTTCTTCATAGCACTAATCATTGGTGGTGGACCACACAACAACAAGTTGGTATCATCAGATGATTTTGGCAAATGAGTATCTATGACTTCTGGAGTAACGAACCCAACAGAACCGACCCAGTTGGCAGGAGCTTCATTCAAAACGTAGTGGATCTTGAATTGATCTGGGTGTCTAGTGGCAAAGTTGTCCAATTCTTCCCTCAACAAGATATCAGATTCAGTAACATTGGCATAAACCAAATGGATCTTGGTTTTGTCATCTGGGTTCTTTAAAACAGCAGTAATGATTTGGTACATTGGAGCAATACCAGTACCACCGGCAATCATACCAAAACTCGAAACCATGTTTGGAGTATAAGTGAAGAAACCTTTTGGACCTCTGATTTGAACATGTTCACCAATATTCTTGTCACCAACGTGTCTAGAAATGTTACCGTTTTCATAAGTCTTAATCAACAAATCAAAGTGTCCTAATTGATCATCGGTGGAGATTGGGGTATAAGATCTGACAATTTCTTTACCGTTGATGGTGGCTCCGATGGAGATGTGTTGACCTATTGGTAAACCCAATCTGTCGGTGGTTCTTGGTAAACCAAATCTATAAATGGCGGAGTTATGACTGACCTTGGTTTTTTCAATCAATGGGAAATGTTGGAATTCATCTGGTTTCAAAACTGGCTTGTTCTTGCTGGATTGTTTGAAGAAATACACGGCGATGAATGAAGAAATGATACTGGCAATAGTGGCAAAGACTATTAATGGGTTTGGTTCAGAAGCAGCAACAGCTTCAATGACAGGTTCAACAACAGGCTCAGACATAATAGTGATGGTGATTTCTAGGTGGGAAAAGAAAGGAAAAGAAAAAGAACGTGAAAAAAAAAAAAAGAAAAAGAAAAAGGAAAACTCTGATGATTTTGTTGTGCTTAAATTTCCCACATGAAAAAAAAACTTTTGTCAATCCCCACTATACTATGCTCCGGAAGTCGCATCCAACAGAAGCTAAAAAACGGCCCTCGTATGTCGCACATCGGCAAAGTTTGCCAAATCGGGAAGTTCTATCCTTATATCCACATGGTATTCCCTCCCCTAAAAACAAACGGGAATGCTACAATGCGCTAAGACACTTTGAATATCATACACCGTGTGTATATGACTAATTAAAATACAGTGTTTTTATTTTCTGTTCGTAGCAAATGAAAGATTATTGTTCGTACTATTGCAACAAAATTATTCGTACTTTACAAAATATTTTATTCGTAGTCATAGATGAATTCTGCTCATACCATATACCATACATTTTTGGTGTGAAATTATTTGGTCACGTAATATGAAGATTTCAGTGCGCATTGGTACTAATAAATTTGACCACCTTAGTACGATCTTTTTTTTTTACAAATAGTCCGAATAATTTTGTCGGACTGGTTTGAATCAAATGTAAAAACATTGTACCATACTTCTTGTATATCATTAACCTAATTACTCATCAGCCTCACCCTCGTCATCATCGTCATCATCAGCACTCTTTACGTTCCATTGACAACTGACATCCCATCTGGAACCTTTGGCATTGATACTCACGTACTTAATAAACTTCAACACATTTGAATCTCTAACCATCAACGTCAATGAGTTCCATTTACATTGATTAGTAAACAATACAGTATCATCATTTGGATCACTTGCTTTATATACGGCAGGATCATCTTCTTCACCTTCTTCTCTATCGGCCATACATAATTCATACCCACCAAATTCACCCGATTCCCAATGTTTAGCCACGGTAGCTGTAGGAGTTAAATTCAATGTAGCTTCAAGTAAGACATCTTCTTCATCTTCATTACGGGCAAGGTTCTTATCTGTGGTGGTTGCCAAAATGAAATCATGACCTGGTCTGAATCTACGAACTAACACTTGATCGGAAGTAACGATTAATGAAGTGATCAATTTGATCCATTTCTTAAACGCAACAGATTTCAAGAATGACGCTAAGGAGACAAGTTTGGTATCGACTTCATTAAGGGAATTGTTGAAGTTGTTTAAAAGTTTGAAATTTGGTAATTCTTGTGGACCAATTTTATTAACAAAATTGATTCCTTCTTCGGATAATTCAAATGATGATTTCCCATCAATGTATAGATATCTTTGTTTATGAGGAGGCACGGCGATTTTCCAAGGTTGTGACACATCAGTGGATGATTGTGGAGTAGGAACGTTGACTTCATAATCTCTCATGGAAATTCTCAATGGATCAGCATATTTAGGAGCCAAGATCTCGTTGATTTCCACAATGGATTCTTCCAAGAATTTTTTATTCAAGCTTTGTAAAGTTTCTGGTTGTAAATAGGCAGGGTTTATAAACTCACTAAGATACTTCCATTCAAGTTCGGATAATTGGGTAGTGTTTTCAATTAATTTGATTTGTTCTTCATCTAAATTGTCTCTAATTGGCTTGGGGAAATCAAATTCTTGTAATTCTTTACTTTGTAATTGTTGCAATGTGGATCTTGCTTCCGTTGCTTCTTGTTCCCCCGGGATAAATCCGTCTTCACCTGGTTGTGGGATATGGAACCATCCTTGTATAGACAATCTATGTTTATCCACTCTGACTTCTTCAACATCATGGAAAGATAAACCTGGTTGCACGGTGAAAAATGCAATTTGATTGAATTGTGGAGTAAATTTAGCACTGAAATCAGTTTTTGGTACATTAGGAACAATAGATGGGAATAATCTTAAAGAACCACCAAATTCAGGTTTCCAAGTCTTATCTGGTTCAGGTAAATATAAAATAAAACTAACTCTTCTACTTCCAATAACATCATCATGAGTTAACAAATGACAACCTTTCCTATAAGTATTAACACTTAAATCGGTTTTAACCCCACTTAATTTCCCACATCCAGTAACTTTACTTACAACATCTCTGAATTCTTGTGAATATATCCCAGCTCTTAATTTATATAAACTTGGTAATCTCAGTAAATCATCCCAATTTAATCCCGATAAATTGGCTAAATCACCAGATTGGAAAACCTTGTAGATATCGGTTTCCTTTTTGGTAAAGGCAATTTGTGACAAGACTTCTTTTCTAACTTGTCTTAATAAAGTATCATCCATTAAATTGGTAATGGAACCCCATTTGTATGGTTCTGAGTCGAGGATTTGTTGCTTTAAATCATCTTGGTATTTTGTGTCCCATATTTGCTTGTCAAAAAATGAGTGGATGTCTTCTTTGGTGAAAGAGGTCTTTTGTTTCTTGAGGTCACTGGTAGTAGTAGATTCGTCTGATTGGGTCCTCTTACTTGGAGTCATGGTGTGGATGGTGCATAAAGAAAAGAAAAGTATAAGGAAAAGAAGAAGAAAGATATCACTTGATGGTTTTATCGTATGGTATCGCGTGAATAATTTTTCACTGGTACGATGAGGTGATTTTTTTACAACCACCCAAGAACAATAATTTGCAGAACAAAAACAAGACATCACTATGCGATTGTCCCTTAGTAATTAACAATAATGAATATTCACAAACAGCATTGTGGTGCTATCACGTGATCACCACAGCACTTGCAGTGGTATGGTATTGTTATAGGTTGTATAGAAGTGTATTGAATGGAATGTAATTTGGAACTAACACAAAGGACACGACCCCGTGTCTTCTGGTTGCCTGTTCCGGACTTCCAACTAGTAGTTACGTAATCTAATATACATTTATTAGGTGAGATTTTTTTTTCTTTCTTTCTTTTTCTTGTGTTGTAATTGTTGACTCATATGCTTAGCACAAATTTTTCAGATCTACTAATATTTATATATACAACCTATACAAAAAAAAAATAAAAAACTTCTTCCTTTAACAACACCCATTCGTTTCGTTTCACTTCTACCTTCTTTAATCCATAACCCTCCGTTACATCCAATCATGTCAAGATCTCCGTCTCGTCTTCCTTCAAGGTCTTATAACTCAGTTACCGATTTCCAAAAAGTCCCATCATCTTCAAACTCCGCAACATCAACTTTCGCCAATGGTTGGGTAGTACAAAAATTCGGAGGTACTTCGGTGGGTAAATTCCCAGAAAATATTGTTGATGATATTGTCAAAGTTTATTCTGCCAGTAATAGAGTTGCCGTGGTATGTTCTGCCAGATCAAGTCTGAGTAAAACTGAAGGTACAACCAGTAGATTATTAAGAAGTGCTGAATTGGCAGAAGATAATCAAGATTATGAACCAATTTTAAAAGCCATTGAAGATGATCATGTTGATAATGCCAATACTCGTATTGCCAATGAAGAAATAAAGCAAGAATTAATTGCCGATACCAAGAAAGAAATTGAACATGTCAGGGAATTATTACATGCTTGTTTAATCATTGGAGAAATCAGTGCCAGATCTTTGGATTCCATCATGTCAGTGGGGGAAAAATTGTCATGTTTGTTCATGGCTGCATTAATGAGAGATCATGGATTGAATGCCAAATATATAAATTTACAAGATGTTATTCCTATTAATTATGATTTCAATGACGGATTTGATGATGCATTTTATGCTTATTTATCACAAGAAATTGGTAAGAAGATTTTGGAATTTAAAGAAGAAGAAGATGCCATCCCAGTGTTGACTGGTTATTTTGGTGTGGTTCCTGGAGGTTTATTGAATGGTGTTGGTAGAGGATATACCGATTTATGTGCTGCGTTAGCTGCTGTGGGTATTCAAGCTGATGAATTACAAATTTGGAAAGAAGTTGATGGTATTTTCACTGCTGATCCAAGAAAAGTTCCAAATGCAAGACTATTAGACAGTGTTACTCCTGAAGAAGCTGCCGAATTGACCTATTATGGATCCGAAGTTATCCATCCATTCACTATGGAACAAGTCATTAAGGCTAAAATCCCAATTAGAATTAAAAATGTTGAAAATCCAACTGGTAATGGTACCATCATTTATCCGGATAATATTGGTAGAAGAGGTGAAGCTACTCCTCCACATCCTCCTGTAGCTTATGAACAATTAAATTTAACTTATCTTCAAAAGAAAAGATCAGCTACTGCAATTACCGCAAAGCAAAACATTGTCGTTATAAATATCCATTCCAACAAAAAAACCTTAAGTCATGGGTTTTTGGCCAATGTTTTCACTACTTTGGATAGGTATAAATTGGTGGTTGATTTGATTTCTACTTCCGAAGTTCATGTTTCTATGGCGTTATCCATCCAAACTGATCAAGAATTACAATTGAAACATGCCTTGGTGGAATTGAAAAAAATGGGTTCTGTTGATGTTACCAAAAAAATGACCATTGTTTCGTTGGTTGGTAAACAAATGGTGAATTTTATTGGTATTGCTGGTAATATGTTCAAAGTGTTGGCAGATGAAAAAATCAATATTGAAATGATTAGTCAAGGTGCCAATGAAATCAATATTAGTGCCGTTATAAATGAAAAAGATACCATCAGAGCATTACAATCCATTCATGCTAAATTACTAGAAGGAGCTGCTATTGAAGGTTCCCTGGCTATAGATTCCCGTTTACAAAGTTTGAAATTACAATCCATATAATCAATCATAGACAACAACAAAACACTTGCACATTAACAAATACATACATATATACATAAATATATACATAGATAGATAGATAAATAATTTATTTATTAACTCCAAAAAAACAAAATGAAAAGAAATAATAGTAATAAAATTAACTAAACCTACTTTACATATACACCTTGTTAAACAATAACAATAATAAAGAAGAGATCCTAGCCGTAGTCTGAATTTCTTAGATATCAAAATCACCAGATTCCCTACCACTTGTAACAGCACTTGGACTCAATTTATGTTGTTCATCAATCAATTCTTCAAAATCCTTCACCATACCATCCAATAATTCAGTGGCTAATTTATGATAAGCCAACTGGGCCTTAATCAATTCCAAAAATTCTTCCAATGGTTTAGCATTTTCCAAAACATTTTGCATGACATTTATAGCGTCTTCCACAGTATTAGCAAATTCATCTTCGGCACTTTCCATATCCACTCTTAATTTCGGTTCCTTTTGTGGATTATTACAATTAGCCAAATTACTTCTTGCCAAATCATAATCAATCCTTTTATCTTCCACTTTCTTTTGGATATTATTCGATTGACTGATTAAAGATCTTAATGTTGTGGTTAAAGGTTTATTGAATTTTGATTTGATTAATTGATCTTGTCCCAATCTGGCATTGGCAATCTTGTTCAAATTCGATGAATATAAATCTAATCCTTTGATCAATGGATCGGAAGATCTATCAGTAGTTAAAATCGATGCATCAGTAGCTCTACTCAATGCATGATATAAGGTCTTTGGTGGTTTGAATTCACCATTGTTGGGATTAACCAAGGCTGCTTGTGCTTCAGCAGTAGTGGTAGCCTTGGCAACATTGGAAACTCTAGTGGTTATATTTTTACCAAATTCCGACAAGTTTTCCTGAATGTTTGATGGATAATCATAACTTTCATTCTCGTAGTTGTTGGTGATTTTCAAAACATTTTTATATAATTTTTCAATGTTGTTACATTTATTGGCTAATTCTATGTATTCCGAAGGTAATTGACTGATATCATCTTCCTTGATGTTCCCCATTTTTTCTTGAACCATTCTCGAGGTTCTTTGTGCTAATGGAACAACTTCCTTGTTGAATTCTGTGGAGATTCTGTCGCCAAATGATTTCAAATCCTTGGTGAAGTTAGCAAAATTGAATGACATTGTTGGATTATTGGTGATTGCTTTGGGTTTGTTGTATAGTATGAATCGACTTGTTGATAAGAGGAAGCAAAAATTTTTTTTTTTTCTTTCTTGTTTGTCCTTTGGACGGATCCTTGTGAAAAAAAAAAAACAGTGAGAGAGGCAGAGTGAGTGAGTGAATGAATGAGATAATAGATTTTTTGGGTTTGTATCGTTGGGGAGTTGAGGGGCGATCAATTCTCCCTCCTTAATAAAGTTCAAATTTATTTTACTAAACGCATACATTTACTATGTAACCATGTTTAGAATTCTAAACCATTATTGAAAAACTCAAGCACCCCTTCAGTCAATCTCTTCCCACTCTCCAAAATCTCATCATCGTTGTTGGCAGGAGCTACACATAATCTGAAGAAGTTGCTTCTATCTCTACTGAATTCTTTGTCAACAGTCATGTTATAACCGGGCACAACCAACACCCCATAAGAAATCAATTTCCATAACAACAACTTCATCTTGGTAAAAACATCAACATCTTTGGGTAAATTAACTACCAATGTAACAAACATACCAGCCTTGGGGTCAATTACATCAACGTAGCCCTTTTTATAAGCCTCGCTCTCAAAAATGGAGTACAATAATAAATCTTTTCTATAGGAATAGTTCAATCTCATCTTCAATATCCATTCCAACCATCCTTCTACCCCATTGAAATTATCCTGAATAACATTGTTGACAATATTTTGTGTCAACCCCGAGGCACCTCTATTTACCACTTCACTATAATTCTTGATGGCTTCAATTACCTTGTTATGAGCAATAACAAACCCCAATCTTAAACCAGGAGCAAACAATTTCGAAAACGTTTCAACACGAATAACTCTACCTGTGGTATCAATTTCAAGATATGAAGGAGTCAAATGATTCTTTAAATAATCTTCCACGGTGATATCACTAACATTTTTAGGTTGATTGTTGATATCTGGTTTACGATATTCTGGTAAAGTTAAATAACCATATGGATCATCTTCAATGATTGCAAAATTGTATTTCTCAGCTAAGGCATAAACCTTCTTTCTAAATTCCAATGATTGGGTAAATCCCGTTGGGTTTTGACCCGTGGCAATCGTGTATAATGCCTTTGGTTTACGTAACCCAGGATGGTCTCTTTCCCAATTCTCTAATAAATCTGTTAAATGATCCAAATCAATCCCATCGGATTGTTTATTTAAATCTATCTTAACCGGAATAGCAATGGCGCCGGAATTGCCCAGAAATCTTAAAAATGGACTAAATGTGAATTCTTCCACCAAGACAACATCTTCAGGATCCAATAATGCATCACAAGCTTTATTTAATCCATCACTAGCTCCATTGGAAATAAATGAAGTCCAATCATCATAATTGGGCTTGTGAGTACGGGAAATGAAATCTTTGGTGAATTGTAATAATGGTTCATGACCTGCAACATTAGCATATTGCAATCCGTCTTTCAATCCAATTAATTTTGGATCAGTGGGTTCTCTTTCAATATGAACGCTGGTTAATGAAGGTTTGTCAGAACCTGGAGTTTTGTGCGTTTGTTTACCATTTTCAGTACTAGTCAATTTCAAATATTCCAACGATGTACCATCTACTATATCATCTTTCTTGTCATTCCCATTTTGTCCATTTTGTCCATTTTTTGCAGCAGCACCTAAAGTGGTTTGGAAAGGATATTGGACAAGATTGACATCAATGGAATCAATTGGAAAAAATCCATGATTTGGAGTACCATAAGATAAAAATAATGGATTCGGATGAGGTTTGAAACCAACTGGAACATCACCAGTAGGGGCATTGGTGAAATGTAAGGAACTTCTTCCTGCAGCACGTTTTGAAATTAAATGGGAAGGATCGAAAGTCATAATTTCGCTTGATGAAATGTAAAATGAAAAATCTTCTTAACAAAGAGATCTTTCTCCAATTATATATATATATATATACTTATATTCTTTCTTGATTACTAATGGGATAGTATTAAATTCTCCTTTCCAATTTTTTTGTATTTGAGCCATAGCTTATCGATAACAATGGGATTCTGTTAAATTACGCGCAATCAATCCACACCACCACAGCTGTGACGCACCTTCGCCTAAATCTACCACGGGAGTATAATTGATCGCATCGGACATAACTTAAAATGGGTGTTTATTCCGTTCCCCGTAATTAACCCTACTATCCTACTATATTTATCTATCTATATCCCCATATCATGATCTAGTTCCTGTACTTGGGTTGAAATATCATCATCATCAGCCATACCAACACCATAATCTTCGTCATCGTCAAGATAGCTCACATCTCTACAAGCTTTATATTCGTCGACAACTGACTTAACTGCTTCTCTCGATTCACTGAACAATTCTATTACTTCGTTTTCTTCTTCCAAACTATTATAATATCTATTCAAATATGCCTTTCTTTTAATCAACAAATCGTATTGTTTCAAAATCTTATTAAACACATCAATGATAGAAGTATTATTCGTTATTTGTACTCCATCCAAATTGGTTTTGGATTTTATGAATGGTGATTTCTTCCCATGTACAACTTGTACTGATCTAGCTGTCCATGGAACAAATTGTGTTCGTTGTTGTGATTTCAATATCCCCTTTCGAATCTCTCGTTGGTCTAAATTATCCCCAATCAAATAATTCAACATGGTTATATAGTTGGTATCATTACTCACCCTATTGGTCTTGTATCTATCATTGGATAATTCCAAAATCATATCATATTCATTGATATAATTGTGTTTTTGGGAACTAAAGGGTGCAATGGCACTAGTTAAAAATTTCAAATCTGGAGTTGGTACCAAACTCGATATGATCGATTCAATTGAACTGTACATATATCCTGGGAATCTTAAAGGGTTCGATAATGATGTCGTCACATTAGCAATCAATTTATTGGTTCCACGAAACAAATCGTCGTTATTATTCCATTGCACATTATTATTGGTATTTGTATTATGAAACAACAAATTCTCTATTCTGTTCAAGGAATCATTATGGAATATGAATGTGGCATCACTATATTCAATCAATCGTTTCAATGTCAATATGGTATTATATGGCTGTACTACAACATCGGACGTATCTTCATTGGAAGGAAAAATGGAAAATGCATTTAGCAATTTCTTATGTCCATATCGATCACTTATCAATTCCAAAACTTTACTACCAACACCTGAACCCGTGCCCCCGGCAACACTATGAAATAATTGAAAATTCGATAAATTATTACATTTATCTGCTTCACGATCAATTAAATTTATCAATGCTTCTTCTTCTTCTGTACCGTATTTATACCCATTGATCCAATTATTTGCAGCTCCGTTCCCTTGCTCGCTAAGATGTACATTTCTCGGATTGAACATGGGTAAAGCAGACGTACTTTTGGAAATCACAGAAGGCTCCATGTCGATCAATATCGATCTGGGTGTAAATGTGTTGGAATCACTCAACGTGAAAAATAACTCCGCATGATCATCACGATATTTTGTCGATGATGTGGTCTGTTCTTCTTGTTGTATACTATTAGTTAAATCTTGGAATTGGAAATTGTTGTTGATATTGGAAGATGATGGATACGCAGTAGAAGATCCGTCGGAATTTATCCCATGTTCTGATGCTAATTGTTGCCAATATTGTAATCCCACTTGATTACCACATTGTCCTACTTGTAGCGTAATTGTTTCTCCTGGCATGGTATTCGGTTAATTAGTTTTACTAATGCTGGATGTGTGGGAGTGAAGTTGTTGCTTATAATCATAGTTTGAAAAAAAAAAAAAAACAATCACTGCTTTTGAAGTCGCGTCTTTGTTTACAAAATCAAAATTTACAAATCCAGATAACACGTGATTTGGTCGTGCATTTTGCAACTTCTGGAGATATATGTCATCATGAGAATATAAAAACAGCTCGTATAGTTTATACATGCTATCAGGAATATTGGTCAATAAAGAAGGGTTTTTCTATATGATTATTTTCCACGGAGGTGTCTTCTAACTTTAATATATCTTATTATCGATTTGGTTGGTTGTTGAGACATCTCCAGTATTGGAAAAATAATCGTCTGCGCCAATCAATATTAATGTAGTAACAAGTTACCATTGGTGTGGAGGTAATTTTATAATGTATCGATTCCAGGTATAAAGGGACCGTCAGTATAATAATGATTTATAATTGCTTTCAAGCGGATAAATTAGAATGTAAATTATTATTCCATTTCATTTAGTAATATGCAAAGTACGCAACCCTTTTATTTATGGTGAAATTAATCTGCTAAATTTCACTCCATTATCATCTCATTTAATAAAGCATATATGCTTATTATGAGATTAATATTGAGCCACAATTATGTATGTAAATTATCTCATTTTGACATAATTAGTTGTGACGAAGTTTTTGTATTATACAGTCTTTTTACTTTTTTTTCATACGAGTGATCATTAATTTTTATACTAGTGCGCCAGAATTATTTGTACCAACTCTAGTAAATAATTTAATACCAGTGCGTCAAAATTATTAATACCAATGAAAAATATATTTTAATACTAGTGCTCACTAATTGTTCAAACCAATTCTGGCTGTTATTTGGTATGACAATTAAGGGTCACGTGTTATGAATAATTTTGTCGCATTAGTATGAACAATATTGTCCGCCTTAGTATGAACATTTTTCTACAAGTGCTATGAATAATTTTGTCTTACATGTATGAATAATTTTAGCGCGCTAGTTTGAATTAAAAATAAAAAGACTGTAACGAATGCTTAAAAAAAAAAAAATTTTTACACATCTTTTTCTTCTTGAATTTATAAGGAGAATGTTTGTTTGATTTTTATATGGATATATTTTCCAATTCTGGGTAAGAAGAAGAATCGGAATTTTGTGACTATATAAGAATTTACAAAGTGGTTATCGCTTTTGACTTCTAATCTGTTGAAATTTAGTTATAAAAATAATAGTGTTTATTAATGTTTTTGTAACCATTCTAGCATTCGTCTATTCCAATCACCAGTGGTTCGAGTAGATGATGATATTTAAATATATATATATTATTTATTGTTGTTATTTATATGAGATCAAACATTGTAGTTTACATTTTTTAAACGTCTTCATTTGGCCATATTCAATCATTTTCTCTCCAACTAGGACGATCGATTACCAATTTAAAACTAATAGCTAATAACTAATTTATTTCTTTTTTTTAACTAAACACAACGTAATATATATATATAAAAACTATATGAGATGTCATGCTAAAATTGGGTTGGGTAAAGTTAAATAACCTTGAGTAGAATACAACGAGACAATAAAAAATAATAATAACCTGTAAATCTCCATGTTCGGAATTCTTTCATACATATCCAACAATTGATAATCATCATGGTAGCATCATGATTCTGACCAGCAGTGAATAAAGTCTTTTTTTTTCTGAATATAGTTAAACCGTTGAATAAAAAAGAAAACCTTGGTAGATATGAATAATTGAATTGACCTTGAACCAAAACAAGTTGTATAACAACAAGGATATTGATAAAAACCACAACAACCAAATAATAGCTAGACATCTAACCGAAAATATAAGAATAATCATGGGACCCAAGAAAGACTAATAAGGTAATAATAAAATAAAAATAAAAATAAAAGTGAAATAGAAAGAACTTATCAAGCAAACTCTAAGAAGGGAATAAAAACGGGTTGGATGGTTTTGAATTTGTTTGTGAAAGCCACTCCTTCAATCAACTTAGTAGCTTCTTCTCTTCTTCTTTCTACAGGTGACACCACCTGCAGTAGTAGTTGTAGGAGAAGAACCACCGTTAGTAGTAGTTGGAGTACCAGTAAGAGTGAAACTAGACGCAACAGTAAGTGTATCGGAAAGAGTGGTGGTAACGGTAGTTTGGAAGGAAGTGGTTGGGGAAACAGTCTTACAGTTACCGAAAGCAGCAGCCAAGGCATTAACAATGACGGTTTTCAAAGTATCGATGTTCAAGAAAGCTTCAAGAATGGATGGAATCAAACCAGAGTCAATCAAGGCCAGGAGAAGTTCACTCAAAGTAATAGCACCAGAGTCAAACAATTGTTTGATCAAATCAGCACCCCAAGTGTAGAATTGGTCGTCAACAACCAATGCTTCAACAACTTGGTTAGCCAAACCAGAGTCTTTCAAAGATTCCATCAAGGAAGTCAAGATATCACCAGTGTCTCTAGTCAAGATTGGAGCTGGGACATGTGATTGTAAACCAGCTTCAATTAATTCTCTCTTGGTGCTAGCAATGGAGTTGGAAACTTCTGAAGAAGAACTTAATCCCAAAACAGAAGCAATCAAACTTGGCAAGTTGGCAAGTTGTTCCAAAACAATCTTATAGATTTGAGCATAGAATTGACAATCATTAATCAAATCCTTAATAACATCAACTGCTAAACCGGAATCATTCAAGGATTTCAACAAGGTGTCCAAGTTAACAACACCACTTTTAATGGCCCAAACAATGACATTAGTGGCAATTCCAGACAAGGTTGAATCATTGATAATGTATTCGATAATGGATGGGGCCAAGTCGGTATCTTTAATAGCAGTCAAGACATCGGTGACAATTTCACTTTCTCTCTTTTGCAATTCTTCAACAGACATCACATCTCTCTTAGCATTGTAGTGACTCAATCCAGCAATGGCGTTGTTGATGGTGTTTAATTCTCTGACAGTCAAAGAAGTGACTTTAGCTGGACCATCTGCTGCTGGGGCGGCAGCGATTTGGGAAATAGCAGCTAAGATTAAGGTACCGGTGGCAATATCGATCTTCATAACGAATGATTATTAGATTATGGTTTATGGTTGGTATCGATGTGTGTATATTTAGATAATGATAACTAAAAGAAAAAGAATAATTAAAATTTTATTGGCAGGGGTAAGGAATATTATTTTATATTTATATTTGGACGAAATGGCCAGTGAAAGGGAGTTACAAAAAGAAACTCTTGTTGGAATTGAAGGTTATCCTTTCACTAAAAAGCAAAGACTATAAAAAAACTAAAATTAAAAACATGAATCTATAACCAAGTTGGGTAATACCGGTTGTTAAATTGCCTATGTGCCTGTTCTTTTGTATGAAATTTTTTCATGGTACAAATTCTTGTAGTGTCGATCTGTCGACTGCAAAAAAAAAAAAATGCGCAGTGTTGTTTGCCAAATCTGGAACTTAATTGGGAGTTTCCCAAAACGGCAAAAAAAATTTCTCATTCTCCACAACATCTTTCTCATTATCTTTCGTGTCAATGTTTCTGTCTCCAATGAGCCAACAAGTCATAAGTGTATCCAAACTACACTTGACTATCCTCGAAAAGCATTCCTGTCAAAAATGAAGTGGGCTTGAGGTGAATGGCAAGATCCAATCGTCCTGGCTTGGTTGTGAATAAGTGAACGAAAAAAGAACTTATTGGCAGGTTGGTGGAACCCTAATTTTTTTTCTTTTGGCACCTCCCCTTCCTTTTAGCAGGTATAACCAAATCTGGTAAAGGCAAGGTGGAATTGGAGGAATATAATACGTTTCGGCTGGAAAACTCCACTTTCCACCAAAAACGTTCTTTGGAATTGTCCATCCGAATGTTTCTAATAATAAGTCTCCATCAACCGGTGGTCTTTATTGTGTAACATGGAACATTCTTAATGGAGTAATTTTCATGTTCTATTTTTTTAAAGTTTTTTTTTTTTGCACTTGTAATAATCATTAGAGTTTTTCTATTTTTTGCTATTGATTAACGAAATTATCGGATGGAATTAACAGCCCATATTCCCGTTCAACCTTCTATAACCACAAAAACCACCTTTCGAAACATCCTTCCTGTCTTTCTTGTAAGGCATCCGGACTTAAATACGTTTCTATTAAATGGTTCCTTGTTTGGTTAATTGAGTTTTTTTGTTTCCAATACTTCAGTTTTCAGTAAATTCGAGGCTCCTGTTCTAGGCTTTTTGAAACGTTTCTACTCTGTCAGCACGTTCCTTACTAGACACGTTCTAGAGCTCTACCAAAAAAGTAATCTTGTCTGTAATATTTTTTGTTCGTCTGGATAATTGACTAAAAATTGAAAAAAAAAAGTATTAATTTTTCACTAGTAATTTTAATTGGACCTTTTTCATTTAGTCAAAACCCTGATGATGCCTAGTCATCCTCAAGATATACAGCTCATAACTGACCAAACTACCCCTATGTGAACTTGTAACCTACCGTTATCCAAGCACGAGTTTCTTGGTATCATGGAGGTTAGGAAGAAAATCCCCCTTATAATTTTGTGCAACGAACTTCTTGATTCTTCTGGAAACACTGTGAGATTATGTGAGATCATGTGACCTTGTGCACAAGTTATGTGCGTGGTAAATCCGAGGGTACACACCGGTTACTTCCGTTTTATAATTTTTGTTTTTTTCCGGGGGAAACCAAGGGGTTAACGACAAAACCAGCAAAAAATTGGTAGCGTTATGTTCCATCACCGCAAAAAGGAAGATTCGGAACAACAAATAAAGTAATACAAAAAAAAAAGAAAAATTTAGTGAAGCTTGCATTTGTTTTACACAATTTCTTTAGTATTCCCTTAGTAAAATATTATTCCTTCATTGTTTCTTGACATCTACGGCAAAGCATTTCTTCTCCTGTTAACTCTGCTTTTCTCCTTTCCTAGAATTACATTTGACGATCAACTGATAAGCTACTTATTCATATCGATTTTTTTTTCACTACCATCAACTACTACTTTAAAATCCCAACTCCAGCTTTTTTTTTCCCAACCCTCCTCCCCTGAACCAATGGTTAATCTTTATGTACTATTGGCAGTCTTTGTCGCAGTGTATTTGGGAGTATTAACATTGCTCAATTTGATCCCACATGTCACGATAAAATACATTGGTTTTTTCTCGTTGAGAGGCGTCACGATCAAAACCAGAAAGTCCGTTATCTACATTAGAAAGTTATCGTTGAGGTTCAATATCTTTAAAAATAATAGTAATTCCGGGTTCAAATTGGTCAATCTTGAAATTGTCGATGTTTCCATTACCATCAACGAAACTCCATTAGCTCCATCTTCGAAACATCGGGAAACGAAGAAGAAGAAAAGACTTGAAGATTTTTCCCTTGCCAAAGAGTTACATTTCAAAGTGCCCAAACCCATCTATGATTATTTCTGTGAAACCAGAATCATTAATAGAGTCAACATTCATTTGTTCAGATGTTCGATTTATCACAAGAAAATTCTTGGCGATTATGCGGCTTTCCTTGATTACATCAGATTGGATTGTAATATTGAAAAAGATAATCAAGCTCGGTTCACCATTGTGCTGTTTAATGGGTTGATGTTTGACAAGAATGACAAGACAAATAAGGTTAGTTTGTTTAGAAATATTGAATTTTTCATCAATTGTCAAACTGTTAGTTCATGTGGTATGAATAAAGATGCAGGTAAGATCTTTGTCTATTTGTCCGATTTTAAGAACTCGTTGTCGATTGGTAGATTGAATATTCCGTTGGATTACTTCCATAAGCCAGACAAGTTGAAAAAAGAAGTTCAAGTGTCTGATGATCCAATTTCAACCAAAGTCATTGATGTGATTAAATATGAAAATATCTTACGTGAAGTCATGCAATTTTATTCAACCACCGAAATCAGATTGGAAGATTTCACTTTGAGTCATCATAAATTAAGTGCCAATTTATCCAATTTTGTTTTCACCCTTGATAAAATTGAAAAAGATGACAATACTTTAAACTTAAAATTGTTATTATATCTCACTTCATTCAAATTCTACCACATTGGAACCAAATGCTTGGAATTACCTTCGACGAATTTTTCATATGAAGTATGTCCATTGCAATTTTTAAGAGTGACCCAATCATTGCTTTCTCATGATAGAAATTCCAATGAGACCATTAACTTCGATTTGAATTTAACCATCACGGATCCAATTGTCGATCTTTACTATGATCAACAAGATATCGTGCTATTGATCTTACGAGACAAGATGATGAAACGAAGAATGAAAGAAATGAGTCATGCCACGGGGGTCAATAAAAAGGAGAACATTTTGATGAAATTGGATATTGCTTCTAGTTTATTACGAGCCATTTCTTCCAGATTAACCATTGTTAATACGCAAGTCAATCTTCATATCCCTCCTTTGGGAGCTGGTGACGGGGCTCAATTTAATAGATATTCTAAGGATAATTTGAAAATAACGTTTGGAATCCTGGAACTTGCATTCAAGATTTTTGCTAGACATAGACAAAATCTTGGTATTAAGGCCAAAAAATCTTTGTCCACATTTAACATGTTGTATAAATTCAAAAACGCTAGACTTGAAGGTGAAGGTAATAAATTCCATTTTAATAAAGTCAACTTATTGGCTTCTTACAATTTGGTGGAGAAGACTGTGGCGGTGAAGTTTTCCAGTAAGAGTCTAGAATTGAAATCAGTTAACGATTTGATTTTCCATTTGGTTAGACAATTTAGAAACCGTCAAAGAGTTCATTTCAACAAGAAATACGAAGAATGGAGAGACGCTGGTGTAAGTGCTGGTGTAAATTCGTTGAAACCTGCAACTGATGAACAGCGTCATAAATCGGTAAATCAATTGCCAGCACCTCCACAATTTAAAGAAATTTTTAAAATCTTGCCATATTTCGTGTCTTCAGTGAAAGTCGATATTTCAAATGTCCAATTTGACATGTGTATTAAAGAAGGTTTACCTCATCATAAACTTTATGACGAAGAATTAGGTAAAGAAATTGATTTGGCTGATTTCAGAAGAGGAATGTCCTTGAAAATTGCCAACATTCTTTTGATTTATAAACTTCCAAAGGAATTCGTTCAAACCAAAATTACCTCATTGCAAGTGTTCACCCTTAGTGAATACGAATCTGAGTTTATTAAGGATTTTGATAAGGTTACCGAAATCCATCGTCAAGAAAGTGATTCGGAAGTTAGTGACTTGTCAAGTATATCATCTGCTGATTCCATTCCTGTTTTCAATGAAGGTGAAGATGATACTGTTTTGCCAGATAGCAAAACTAGTAGAGTAAAGAATGTTTTGTCCATACCAGAGATTATTGTTTCCAACGCCACAAGAGCAGAAGATAAAGATCCAAACAAATTGACTTTAGCAATCCCAGAAATTGAAGCAAGAGTTGACATGTTTTTGCTTTGGGTTACATTTTATGTCAAAACCATGTTGGAAAGATTCAAACCAACTATTGAAAGTAGTTGTACTAAAGAACAAATCAAGATTATTACTGGGCCTAAGAAGAAATTCAAACTTGATGTTAATTTGGACTCTGTGGCGATTGTCATTAGATTACCTCGTCAAGTCGACGTTATGATTGAATTTGATACTGCGAGATTGAAGAATATCTCTGTTTTGAAATCTGCCGCTATCAAGAATGCAAGGTTATACGTGGTTGACCCAGGTACTAAATTATGGGCGAGAATGTTAATCATTAAAGAACCTAAATTCAGTATCGATTTAGCCAAATCAATCCATGATGCTTCCTTTGACATTGTGACAAGATCATTCAGAATCAGTGTTCCTAATAGATTTAAATTCTACACTGTCATTGACAATTTTATCACTTTCTTCAAAAGTATAAAGCAACTTAAATCAAATTTCAAATATTTCAATTGGGGAATAGATGAATTTGAAAGGCTTTTCCCTAAAGAAAGAAATGCTTTGATTTTTCCTCACATCCATATCAAGACACAAGTTTTAGGTTTGGAGTTAGAACCAGATGCGTTTGAGAATGAATTAGCCATGATTTATGAATTGGGTAAAATTGAACAAAAGGAAAGATGGAGAAAATTCAAAGCTTTTGAAAAGAAAGCTCAAGAAATTAGAGATGGCGCTACTCCTGATATTGAGAGTCAAATCGAATTAACCGATTCGCCAGCTCCTATCCCAGAGCACACAGGCAATGGTAGAGGTAGAACCAATTCAAGTCTTTCTAAGATGTTTAGAAGTACGTCGCCACCTGCAAATAACGAACATAGTGCTAGTAGAGGTAGAAGGAATTCGATTATGTCTAGGGTTCAAAGTCCATTAAGAAGCAAATCTCCAGAACAACTCGTTTCTAATGGTACTACATTTGTCAAAGAGAAGATATTTAGAATGAAAAAAGGTGGTAATGTGAACGAACCTTTTAATGAAAGCTTTGATGCCTTCAACCTTCCAAAGGAAAAATATACCAAATCCGAAGCAGAAGCATGTATTGAAGCTGCAAGAAGAAGATTATACACTAATTTCAGTAATGTTTGGCAGAAGAAATATTCGATTTTCAGAGATCAGAAAACCCGTACTTGGAAAAATCGTTCGGAAAACATTTGGGGCGTCAATGATGTTAGGGATGGAATGAAGGAGAAATTTGACATTGTTGAATTCAACCATGGTCCACCATTAACAGGAGCAATTTTCAGAGATGTTGATTTGATTTTGGATAAATCACTGATAAAAGATATCGATAAATTCTTGTATGATTATGCCAAACATCAACCAAAGAAGATATACTCCATTTTGGTTCCATTGTACATTGAACTTAAATCGAGTAAATTCTATATGATTTTGAAAGACTATCCATTACCAGTGGCTTCATTCCCCAGAAGTAGTGATCCATCGAAACCTGCGGTTCATTTGAAAACAAACTTGGTTATTCATGAACAATTATATCATAGACAAGAAGAATTGAGATACATTTATGTTCCTTTCTCCCCAGCTGTTCCTGACAATGGCAAATCCGATAATTTCTACTCGGTTTATATTCCAAGAACATTACAACCAGTTAAATTTGCCGCTGATTTGGTATGTGATTTGAACACTGACCGTTCTTGTTCTATTAGTTGGTGTAAATCCTACCAACCTGCATTTTCCGCCATGGCAATGGCATTCCATAATTTCTCCAAACCAGCAATTGACGACAGTCCAATTGGATGGTGGGATAAAATGCCATTGATCCTACATGGTAAAGTGCAATTTAATATTGCTAATGAATTATGTTTACATATGAAGAGTGGTAGAGATCCTCATGAATTGGTTGGAAAAAGTTCGGGTTTCGTGTTTTGTTGGAAGAATAACGTGACTTTGAAAATTGATGGTACTATCAATAGTAAAGATTTGGTAACTATCACCAGTGATGATTTTATCTTTGCTATTCCTAATTATTCCATTGAAGAAAAGAATATTTGGAGTTTGTTCTATGACGATCTTGACGATCCATCTCCGGATATTGACTTGGAATCGAAGAAATTCACTAAACAAGTGATTAAATTGAGTTCTAGTGATAAGGTGAAATGGACATTGGGTATGTTGTTTGAAAGAAACAAACATCCAACCAAAGATTTCTCCGATCAAGAATTGAGAGTTAATGAATTTAAACCTCATTATGAAGTCCTGATTACAAATCCAATTAATGAATATCATCCAGACTCCTTTGAAGGTTATCGATCGGATTATGTACACATGGCATTGTCGGTTAGTTCCAAGTCTGACAAAGGTGAAGCACACAATGCAGCCTATTTCACTCCATTAGCTTTCCATCATTTCTTTTATTGGTGGGATAGCGTAGCACATTATTCACCACCACCAGTTAAGAGAGGTAAATTGTTTAGTCAAGACGCAGTTAAGAAACCAAAGATTAAATTCAGTCCTCATTTGTTTACCATGAAGTATCAATTGATATTTAATCCTGTGACAATTTGTCATTTGTATATGCATTCCACCACCAATGTTCCAAGTAAGAAGAGTAAAACTGCATTCACTGGGTTGAAAGGTAAATTTGACATTTGTGAAATTGATTTGCATCAAAGAAAAGAATGGGTTACTCATGAAAACAAGAAATTGAACAGAACTACAAAGACTAGACATTTGAAAATGTATCAAGCCGAGGTCAATATTGAAAAGGCCGATGTTCGTGTGATGAATGCAGTATTTAGTGATGTTTCACTTAGTGGTAAATTGATGAATTATTTGAATTCTGGTGATACTTCAAGTTCGGATGTATCCACCAGTGGTTCATCATCATATGGTTCAAGTATGGTACCTGCCAATTTCCTGAAATGGATTGAAAGTGTCGATGTTGCCGATGGAGATTTCTCTTGGGTTGATCCTCAAGATTTTGTTGAATTGGAAGTTCGTGAACCATTATCCCCATATCCAAAATTGAAAGTCTTACCATTTTTCCATTCTCCTAAATTCAGTTATTATAGAGAATTTACATTACAAAAGGAAGGTCCGTTCCCATTTGGCAATGAACCTATTCATGATTGTATTATGGATTTGGATAAACCAGCAGCTGTTCAAAGTAGAATTTTGTTGGATAGAATGAACGATTTGCAAGACGATTTGAAAGAAGCAAATGAGAAATTGAGAAGATACAAAATTCAAAATGGTCCTGAATATCAAGATGATATTCGTAAAACTGAATTGACTATCCAAACTTTGAATGAAAAGATTCAGGTTGTCAATGATGCTTATAACAATTTGTCCTTGGATGGATATGATAGTGCCGTTCATGAGGATGAAGATGGTATGAGTTCATTACTGAGAAGCAGCACCAAATTATCAGCCTATACTAGTCATATAAGTCAAAGTGAATTAGCAGATGCTGCGTTATACAAATCAGTCGCAGAATTCCACAATAGATTTATTATCCATAATTTGCAATTGAAATGGGATGATGATATTAGTAAATATTTCTCCAGTTACTTGAAAAGAGTTGGTGAAAGAAAGAATCATATTTATTATATGACCAAATATGCCGTTGATTTAGTTGAAAGAGTTATCAATGAAGATGAAAATGTCACCGATCCTGTGAATTTGAAAAAACATGTCTTCAATAAAGATTTCAAACGTAATGAGAAAATTGTTGAATGTTTTGAAGATGATTTAGATGACGTTGCCAATCCAGAAGATGAAGCAGCTGAATATAAATATTTGGTCAAATTAATCCATCCACAATTTCAAATGATTTCGAAAAAGATCCCCGATTCTTGTGTTGTTTTAACTTCGAGAGATTTGGAATTACGTATTGTCGATATTAACTTGAAAGAAAGAATGAACATTTTGTCCGATAACAATGAGATGACTGCCAGAATTGAAAGAAGAAATGGTGTTCTTTTCCGTGATCAACAATTGTTTGTATTGAATAAAGTTGATGTTGTCAATAAAGACAATCTGAAATTTGCCAAGAATGGTTACATGTCCGATAAGAACAGATGGCCACCATGGTTTGAATGTGAGGTTTGTTATGACGGGTCATGGGCTCATGAATATTTGATTTCTGAGAAAAACACCATTGCCGTGATTAGTAAAACTCCAAACAAGATGTTTGTCAATTCAACGAATATCGAGCAAGGAAATGAGGTAGTTATTTATCTTTCCAAGTATGTCATTAATGCTACTTCAGAACAATATTCGTCGATTTATTTTGTTGTCACGACTTTATTAGTTGGTAGTAAAAGTAAGAAGAATGAGAATGAAGATCGTTTACAACGATTGGTCTCCTTAGCAGAAGCATCAGATTTTGAAGGATTAGATATTAGGGTTGAAAATTTACAACAAAATATCCGTGATTACAAAGAGTTGTTACTTAATTTTGATCAGAGGGGTGCCAATTTGAATGATCAGGAAAAGAAATACTTGCATATTCTTGAATTGGAAATGGAAAGGCTGAAATTGGAACTTTTGTTGATCATGAGAACATTACAATCCAGAATCAAAGCCTCTTCCAAAATAACTTCCAAATCTTATGAAATTTTAGCTGATCAAGTCATTTGGCATATGCTAGATGATGACAGAGAACCATTTGTTGATTTTGCCTTGGCCAATACCAAATTTGTTAAAAATGACGGTATTGATGGAACGAATTTCAATAAGGTTGAGATTGGTATGGTTCAAGGTTTCAATTTGCTGAAGAAAGCATTATATCCACAATTATTATCACCTAAGATTTCTGCTGAACAGGAACAGTTGAAGAATTGTAAATCGGAGAAACCAGTTATTTCAGCCACATGGACTACGTTAGATGCTGTTGGTGGTATTGGTATTATCAAGAATGCCAAATTGGAAATTAGTCCATTGCAAATCGAGTTAGATTATGCCACTGCTAAGAAACTTCAAAACTATTTGTTCCCCAAAAGTGATGATGACGAAGACGATGGAAATAGTGATAGCGATTCAGATGATGAGGAGGAGTCGAAACATAATTACATCTTGTCCGAAACTGGAAGCATTCGTTCCAACGGTTCTACTAAGAATCCATTAAAGAGACTTTTGTCAAGAAAGCATGGAAGTAAGTCGTCCAGTTCCAATGGAACTAGGGTGTCTTCGAATTCATCAGCTCTTAGCAAGGGTACACAATCAACAAGGGTTGGTACTGGTTCATCGTCACCAAGAAGTTCAATGAGTTCAATGGTTTCAAATGACGAAAGCAGCTTTATTGGTGGTATAAAACACGCCACGCATAAGATTCACCATCCATTGACGAGAACTAAAGAAGAAGCACATGAACAAATGGAAGATGATCTTGGTGTAATTATTGCCAGATCCATAAAGTATAAATCTATCATTGATATTGAACTTACGGAATTCCAATTGATTGTCAGTTTCTCTGCTCCGAAAGCTTTGCATTTGTTAGATGTTCATCGATTGACGTTAACTATGCCTGCGTTGAAATATAGCCACAAGATTTGGTCAGCACAAGAATTCACCGAAAGGTTGAAGAAAGATACAGTTAAGGTTATTTTGCAACATTCGGGTAAGATTTTGGGTAATAAGATCATCAAACCTAAGAAACTGAAAAAGAAAGAAGCCAATGAACCATTGAAACAAATTTCCAATTATTCTAAATATATGACATTGGATGATTTGCAAGCAAAGGGTAGAGCAAGGGATAGTTCGACTGTTGATCATGAAGTGCACAAGCCTCATGAAGAATCGTCTCATCATCACAAACATAGTTCGAAAAGACATTCAATTGCTAGTAGATTGCCAAGTATCTCAAGAGTGGTGTCTAGGGCAAGTGGACATGGCCCGGTCAATGGTAATGGTCATGCCAAGAGTGAAGACGGACCAACTGATACTGAATCAACCTATGCGAAATACTTGGACCAAGTTGATGGTTGATTGTTTAGAGAAAGAAGTGAAATTTTGTTTTTATATTATATTATATTTTGTGTTATTGTTTTTATATGAGTTATTGTACATTATTCGTTTGTATTATAGTTATAGTTATTAGTTGATACAGTATTTTTACATATAATTCAGACTAGTGCGACAAAATTGTTTGTGCGATTTGTAGAGAAAAGGCTACGAGAAATGGCTGTAAAAAAGAAGTTAAACTGAAAAACTCTTCCCCACTTTACAATACACACTAAATCTTGGCTGCAAGAAATACATTTCTGTGAAAATCCACAACTATAAAAGGAGACCAAGTTTCCCAAAAAAAAAAACTTTTTTACTACACATTTTTCTTTCTTCTTTCTACAACAAAACCAATCAATCACCAATCATATCAATAAAACATCAATCCATCATCAATTACATCAGCAATTGATCAATCAATCCAATTATAACAACATTTGGGATGTGAGTATTACTTTTTCTTAATTTATTTATCGAATTATTTACTAACTTGAAATTTATATGGCGGTTAAGTTCCCTTCCCATAAATTATCAAAGGTTATCCATTCAATAGAGTAATAAGACAAATACAAATGCAGTAAAATGAGAATCCAAAGTCTTTAGATAGATATTTTGAAGAGCCGCCCAAATAAGGTTAACACCGCCTTGAACTACTTTGAGTAGAGTCCACTTCTTAAAGCCAGTTGTGGATTAGCGGTGGCTCTTCAAACAAGGAAGTGACTAGTCACCACTTCCTTGGGTTCCATCGGGACAGCAATTTATTCCCGAGATGTCCCGATGCCGAAGACCCCCAGTGGGGTCACCCCCAGCAAGTAAGCTGGGGGATTCGTAGAGGCTGGGGGATTGACTAACCTCCCAGTCTGCTGGGCCCACCCCGGCGCGCAAAAAAGCGCGATTTGGGGTGAAAACCGGAGGTGGGGGACCCCGGCGCGCCCAAGAAACGTGCCCGGTGCCCAAAAATGTAGAAAAAAACCGAATAAGGGCGAACTGCTGACCGTTTGTTTTCTAATTTTTCTCTCAACCAAGTAATAAATCACGCGAAAATGAAACCAAAGCTTCCAAAATTGCGGTTGCTCGGTAATCCTGCATATAACAGCAAAAGAACAGAAAATGTTTCTCGTAGGTGTATTTAGAATTTGGAACAGCATCGAAATGTACGTGGATTTCATTCTGATGAATACATACGTCTAAACAGAATGCATACGCATGGCAAGATAATACATCGTTCAACCAAGCCCACCCAACATGCGACATCAATTACACTACCAGTGGTTGAATCGCCTGTGGCGTTGATTCCGGCATTGTAAGATATAATATTTCATTTACTGATCAACTTGCACCCCTGCCCTCCCATTCCTGTGATGTTTTTCCAAATAGTATTCAATACGATGATTCTGATCAAGAAGATTTGTATCTAAGTCACGTCAGATTGCATGTCAGGAACTGCCAACTGCCCCAGGTATTTCTCATATGGAATATATTACCCCTATTGCCACCACTACTTCTGATGATTCCATGGCTAGTTTGACTAATATTGCCAATATCAAGACCCATACCGCTGGTTCTTGAAATACAATTTACTTCCATGTTTACGTCTTTTGTCGTTTGTTCCGCACCGTGCTGCCTACCGTCGAATCGTCACCAGCTCCTATCATTGATAGTCCTCCAGGGTGCGTTGTTTCGAATTTTGGCTGCCTTTTGCAACTTGAAATGTTGTTCAATCGTAGCTGGTAAAATAGAGTATGAATTAGACCCAATCCATCTTCATGACAAAAAGGATCATACTTGCTGTGCCACGCTATCTTTTATTGTTTGTGGTGAATAACATCCTGGATTAGTGAAGGATATCCATTTGAGCAAAATTTGATCATCCCATTTCAATTCTAGTCTTGTTCATGATTCGAAAGCCTTCAATGTTTATCCATCTAGATATGACATACAGTGACATATATATCTCCCACCCAATAATATCCCTGGAAAGTCTTCCTTAGGCAAATCTGATTCCTCCACCTATGAGTTGCAAACTTGATTAGCTTTATGAATCACTTTTCGTTCTTTGAAATCACTCTTTTGAGTCGGTACAACTCTGGGGAGATCTATGCGAGATGCCCTTAACTTGGGTATCGCGCTTGAGGCAAGTATAGATATAGGTAACCGTTGACGAATTATGTTCATGCCATACATCATACAATTTTGGTATGAAATTATTTGGTCATATAATTTGAAACATTTAGTGCGCCTTCGTATGAATAAATTTGTCCACCTTTGTATGTACATCTCTCAACAAATTGTTCGAACAATTTTGTCGCACTGGTCTGAATTAAATATGACAAGACTGTATATTTGTGTAATTCGTGGATATTTGTTGTATCGATCACGTGAAATAATACGCGTGATGTCGATCCTTTGCGTGTCGTTGTTCTTCTTTTTTGTGGGACTATAATTCACTGATTATTTTCTGGTTGTCTGGAATTTAGTTTTGTGTTTTGTGCGTGGAATGTTTTTTTTTTTCTTAGTGTTGTCTTAACTTAGCACTGTTGGCTCTGTTGTAAGTTTTTGTTTCTTGGTGGGCAACTACGGGACAAAGAAAAATTTACCAATTGGTTAAATCACCAATCTTCAACAACGAACCACCGTCATCCCCATTCTTATACCTCCCCATCCCACTACACTACCAACTAGACTTTGCAGTATATATAGAACCTTATCTGACACGTACTGGATACTATATTCAAAGATTGACAATTATTTCATCCCCTTTTTTTTTATTTATTTGATTATTTATTTAGCTGCAATACTTTTCTTTCTAGACCCTCCAACCCCCCCTAGAATTATACATTACAACATTATTACATTTTGTTCTGAACAATGGCATTTTTTGAATCCCTTAGGGACAAAGCACTCAATACTTTCACCCAGGTTCTTTCAGATGGCAACAAGGCTCACAACAACAATGAACTAACCAGGGACCAAGTGTTTTGTCACACGTACAACATCCCTGACGATGAAGTCTTAATCTGTGAATCAGCAGCAGAGATAAAGATAACTTCTGGATATTCCAATGATGCTTATAACAATCATCCCAGCAACAACGCGGCATTTCCCCAGGGCAGACTATATTTGACACCGCATTTCTTGATTTTTCGGGATGCGTATGATGTCCACAATTGTTCTTTTACTTTGCATTTATCGACAATTAAAAAAGTAGAACGTTCCAATTCGAATGATTTCGGGTTTGCTTTGACGATTATCACTTATAGTAGGTTGAACATTACGTTATATTTGGTTGGTATAAGATCGGATAGTGAAAGATTTGCCCAGAATTTAACCATCAGTTTGAAGAAAAACTTACCCAATGTTAACAAATTACAGCCGTTTATTCAAACTTGTTATTCAGAATATTTGTTGAGTAAGAACAATATATCCAACGAGAAAATAGATCATATGCCTTCGGGAGGATTAGGGTTGATATTTAAGTTTCCCGGGAATCCTAAAGAATCCAAAGACAAGACCAAATTGAAAATGTGGTTTGATTTATTTAAAGTGGATGGCAGGAATTTGTCCGTTATCAGAAAACCGATTTTCTATAAATTAATTAGAGTAGGGTTACCAAATAGATTGAGGGGAGAAATTTGGGAATTGACCTGTGGATCAATGTATTTGCGATATGAAAACCAAGGAGAATACTTGAAATTGTTGGAAGATCATAAAGATAAGAAATCTTTTGCCATTGAAGAAATAGAAAAAGATTTAAATCGATCATTACCGGAATACGCCGCATATCAATCAAGTGAAGGTATTGAAAGATTGAGAAGAGTATTGACTGCTTATTCTTGGAAGAATCCGGAAGTTGGCTATTGTCAAGCTATGAATATTGTTGTGGCTGCCCTTCTTATTTATACTTCTGAAGAGCAAGCATTTTGGATTTTGAACGTATTGTGTGATAGAATAGTGCCGGGTTATTATTCTAAAACCATGTATGGTACTTTATTGGATCAAAGAGTGTTTGAAAGTTTGGTGCAGAATACCATGCCGGTGTTGTGGGAGCACATAACTAAAAATGATATTCAGTTATCTGTGGTTTCCTTGCCTTGGTTCTTGTCATTATATTTATCATCTATGCCATTGGTATTTGCATTCCGAATCTTGGACATTTTTTTCATGCAAGGTCCAAAAACCCTTTTCCAAGTTGCCTTGGCTGTGCTTAAGCAGAATGGGGAAGAGTTGTTGAAAACCGAAGATGATGGTACTTTTATAAGTATCATTAAAGATTATTTCCTAACATTAGACCAATCAGCTCATCCAAATTCGCCCAATGCCAAATTTAAAAACATTTCCAAATTTCAAGACTTGTTAATAACTGCATTTAAAGAATTTTCCACGGTAAATGATGAAATGATTAGTAATCATAGAAACAAGCACAGAGATACTATTTATCAGAACATTTCTACTTTTGTTAAACGTACAGAAATCAGAAACCTCCCAAAAACAAACAACATCACTTCTGATGTGTTGGATGTATTGTATGATAGATTCTATTCCGAAGTTGAAGTTTCCAATAATATAACTAAAGGATCAGGTTCAAGTTTGATGGATTATAACTCGTTTTTGAAATTTATGTCGGAAATTTGTGATTGGGTTCAATATATTGATTGTAACAGTAAGAAACATTTCTTGCGTCGATTGTTTGACAATTTAGATTCCGAAAAGCAAGGAGCATTGACGTTTAGTGATTTAGTCACGGGATTAAACAAGCTTGTTGAAACGGACTTGATGGCATCGATTTCCAATTTCTTTGAATTGTATGATGTGAAACAAAATGGCAAATTGGATAGCGAATCAATATTACAAATCTCAGAAGATTTATTATACATTACCAGTCCATGGAAAGAAGGGTTACTTTTAGATGAAATCACCAAAGCAAATATAGAAAATGAAGTTGCTGATGAAGTGTTTAAAAATCAAGTTGAATCTGGTGATGGTTTAACTATTGATTTACCTAAGCATGTGGATGTCAACCGAGAAAAGATTGAACAACAACAAATTGAGAGGTATTTACGTGCTGCAAGTACATTTATTCAACGAGCATTTGAATATGCCCAACCTGATGAAGATCAATTATTAATTAAGGAATTGGCCATTGATGATAAAATCTCCCATAATGCCGCATTAAACCCCAATACTCCAGTATTTTTAAATTTACCTACATTTAGAATGGTGATATTGGCGGATGAAACTTATGAATTGTTATTTAGTACGACTTTAAGAGAGTCAACCCATTTGGATCGTCCATTAGATGTGAAATTCAACCCAATTAGAAACTTACGAGATATGTTTGATGGATTATTAGCCGATGGTAGGAAAGTTGCCAGTAAAGTTCGAATTAGAATGGATTCTCGAGCATCAGCCATGAACAACAATAATAACAATAGTGGTAATAATGGATCAAGTAATAATCTGATTAAATCGGGTAAATGGAAACATGATGGAGATGATGATGAAAGAGATGACGATTTTGGTATTATTTCTATTGATGAAAATGATAAGAATTTGTTATTAGGTACGGAAGCACAATCATTAATTGATCCTGTGAAGAATGAAGGTGCTAGTCTTAAAGAATTACAGAAATTTCATGATGCTGAAGAAGAAAGTAGAAAACATGTTCATAAAGATACTAACAATAAGAATAATCATGATGGTGATGGTGATGGTGATTCTAATCATGGAATGGTTGAAAATTTGATTGAATTTGAACAATAATAAATGGGAATGAAAAGAACAAGAGGGGGGAAATTATAAGGAATAAACGAAACAAGAGAAATTTTTCATTATTTATTTATTCTTAGGGATATAATTATATATATAAATACATTACTTTTATAAACAAAATAGAAAAGGATAAAAAAACACTGTAATTAATATTATACATTAAATAATTATAATAATAATAAAAAAAAAACTAGATCTTAGTATACTAGACAGGATTATAGATTATTACTAGTATAAAAGTTACACCTAATTAAACATTAATCAAAAAAAAAAAAAGACAATAACAGACATTCCCAATAGGTAGATAAAAAGCACCATTGGATAATGTATAATTATGATTTTCTCAGTAGATAAAGAAACTTCTCCTTCTCTAATCTTTAGATCCACCAAATAATTTCCTCAATTTCTTAAATTTCTTTTCTTTCTTGGGTGAATCCAGTTCATGATATTGATGATGTTGTTGTTGTCTTAATGAAATTACAGGAACATTTGAAATCTCATCATCAGAATCATTGAATCTTGATTTGAAATTACTTCTATTCACACCAGAACCAAATCCTCCTGCTAAATCATCATCGGAATCATTAAGTCTTGATTTGAAAGGAACTCCTGCCGCATTGGCAGCTTGTGGTGTTGATTGTTTAACGGTTTGTCCTGCCGTATTGTTATTGTTATTGTTATTGTTATCTTGATATATTTGATTCGAACCACCATTATTATTAGTAGAAACTGGTGCTGCAGAAGAAGATCTTAATGTAGTTCTCTTTGGTTCGCTTCTATTTGGACTGCGCGGAGGTACTCCGGAGTTGTCAAAATTGGCACCATTAGGAGGTGGTTGAACTTGTAATTTTTGTTGTTGTTGTTGTTGTTGTTGTTGTTGTTGTTGTTGTTGTTGTTGCTGAGCATGTTGTTCTGCTGCTTTAGTATATGAGGATAATCTATTGGCTGGTGGTTTAAATTGCGAATATGGTCTTGCTTGTGCTTTGGCATATAATGCTTCCGCTTTCATCTTGGAAGGTGATTGGTACCCCGGTTGTAACATAGGATGTGGTTGGATAGGTTGAACATATGAATTTGGTCTCAAGGATCGACTGCTCATACTAGTGGGCATTTTTTCATAGTTTTGTGTAGAAAATGGTCTTGGGGATCCTTGAAGTCCTCGTTGTCCTTGTTGTGGTTTTCTCAAAGTCTGTTGTGATAATCGCTTACCTTGCAAATTGTTATGATTATTATTGTTGATGTATTGTTGGTTGGAAAATTGTGGGTAAGCACCAGCTGGACCACTGGTACTTAATGCAAAGTCTGGATTATTGGCCATACTAGGATTGGATAATTTGGAGTTCAATCTAGTGTTTTCAGCAGTGGTCAACGACAAATATGCCTGTTGCGCAGCATTATTCTTCGCAGCGTGATGGTTGGTTGGTTGTTGTTGTTGTTGTTGTTGTTGTTGTTGTGATGGTTGTTGTTGTGGTTGTCCACCTACCGTTGGAGTTGTAAACGACGAAGTACTTTTCATGGCTGACTTGATTGGTTTCTTATGTACGGACTCAGCAGAACTGATCGACGACTTGGAGCTTGACGCTACCGATACTCCTGGAGGTAATAAAGTATCCTCACTTTCAGGCTTGGTGTTTTCTTCATCCTCTTCATGTTCTCTTTCTGCGTGTGCTTGTATTTCTTGTCCTTCGACAACTTCACTTGGTTCTATGATTTCAGGAGTTGTTTCAAACTTTGGTCGTAATGACTTAGCTAAATTACTCTGACCATGCTCTTCATCATTATCATCGTCTTCATCATGCTCCACTTCTTCAATTCCATCTGCATAAACTTCTTCAAAACTCGCGCCGTCGCCGCGCAATAATTCTGCAGAATGAAAGTGTTCATATTGATTAATCACACCAATTTCAGTGGCAAGGCCAGGATCTAAACTCCGTAATTCCCTTTCATCTTCAGAAACAGAACTATAACCTTCTTTATCATCAATTGTGGCAGGGTTTAATGTATTATCCTTCTCATCCTCCTCAATAGTATTATCTTCAACATTAGCATCTTCATCAAAACTGGATAATACAGGTTTGGAGATTTTTTCCACATTTTGATGTTCTTCACGAATAGGAACTGCAACAGTTATTGAATCGTTATTGAGTGAGTTTTCTGTAATTTCACCATTTGTACTTTCGAGAGTAACAACATCCTTATTAATAGGTATATCTCCTGCAGCTTGCTCACTTAAATTCTCAGCATGAGTACCAGCAACATTGTGTGCTTCCTCATGTGGCTCATCATTCACCTTTTCCTCGTGGACACCTGTTGTCACATTAGTTGTCTGTTCTGGAAGAATGTCGTTTTCTTGTTTTGGCAAATCGTCTTCTCTATCACTATATTCAGAGTCTACTTCGTCATCAATAGCATTGGTTACTTGGATAGCTTGGAGAGTCTTCTTCTCGAATTCATCAACTGCAGGAGGAACTCTCAGAATCGGCACGTCTTCTTCAGAATCACCACCTTCTTCAACAACACCAAGGCACTCTTCTTGAGGAATGTGTACCACAGTTGATTCAGTAGTAATGGAGTTATTGTTATAGTCAGGGTCATTTTCATGCTCCAAATCTCTTAATTTTTGTTCATTCTCCAATCTTGTCTTCTTCAATTGTTCATATTCTTTTCTCTTTAATTCGATTTCAGCAGCTAATCTCTTTTCTTCTTCAATCTCCTTCTCCAATGCTCTGTATTTCAATTGTTGTTCGTATAACTCATCAGAGTGTCCTAAAGACTCTTCTAGTGCCACTTCTTCATGCATAGACTTTAATGGTGAGCTTACAGACCTACTACCTACTGCCGCAGCGGCTGCTGCAGCCTTGGTTGGCGATTGTTTTAGTTGTCTTGATACTCCGGATAATGATGATGATCTAGGGATGTTGTTTCTCTTGTTTAAAGAAACATTCCGCAAAGAGCCAGATCTGGACATAAGAGAATTTGATCTCATGGAGTTGCTCCTGGCCACTTCCTTCTGGAATTGCGCTTCTGGCACTTCGATAACCTTAATACCTGTAGGACTTGGAACATATTTCTTCACCATCTTGACAGGTGCATCGAAGGATTGTTGCAGTTGTGGTGATGTTGGTGAGATGGGTGACTTTTTGGTTACTACTGTTTTCTTGTAAATGGGTTGCGCTCTGGTTTGTTTAGGCAATTTCAAATCCTTCATGTTTGCTTTATTGCTTAAATAAGTTTGAGTTGTTTCTTCGGTAATTTCGTCCAAATAAGAATCGTTGAAACTGTCGTCGATGTCATACACGTGAGTGTGATGTTGCTGTGACACTGATTCTGCTGAAGTTAAAGGAGTACTGTGTCTTGACGATGCGGATGATCCTCGGGAACTTGCTGAAAAAGTCCTTGGTGCATGCAAAGATTGTGGTTGAAGTTGTGGGTTGGTTTGTATACTAGATCTCGAGCCACGTTTCAAAAGACTGGTAGAATTCATTGAATTGGAATGGGGTTGTTGAGGTTGTACCGTTTTATATTGCAAGGAAGTGGAACGTGGGATGGTTGATTGCTGTGGCTTTTTTGCTGTAGCTGCCCTTCCAGCTGATTGATTTTGTTGCTTCAATGCGTTGCCAATGGTCAAAGCAGCAGCCAAGGCACCAGAATTTGGTTGTTGACTGGAAGGAGCTGTTCTGCCAACGCCAGTGTAGGCAGTTTCATGAACACTCCTTGTCTTTCTTCTGGAGAACATTTGGATAAGATTGCTGGCAGACTGATCTCCCTTGACTAATGATAAATGGATAAATTAAAAAAAAAAAAAAATTAAAAAAGAGCACTCCTTTCCGTTTTGTTTTTAGTTTGCTTTTTTGAATTTTGAATTTTGAATTTTCTCCGGCAGTTAAGGATCAGGCCAAACTAAGAAAATTAAATAATAGAGAATTTTAACCAAGCAAAAAGAAAAAATTAAAGGGAAGCGCCAAAGAAAGCAACGAAAAAAAAAAAAAATGGCAACCAAAGTTTAAAAAAGGAACAAATTAATTTTGTGTTTTTAACGGGCCCGCAAAAATATATATTGCTAACACACATATATTTGATTGGTTAATTACACACGACCCACACTTTCTCATTGTACAAATATTTTACTAATGAGGCTGTACTCTCTCTCTCTTTCTCCCCCCCCCCAATTCCCCAATTCCCAATTCCCAATTCCCAATTTCACAACCCTTTATCTAACAATTTACTTTAAGAAATAAGCGAAATGCGAAATGCGAAATGCGAAATGCGAAATGCGGAACCGAATGGGAGAGATTGATTTCAATTGATTTACGGCTCAAAATTTCCAATCATCAATAACAGGCATTATTGACAGCCTTACATAGTAATAATTTATAACCATACTCAGGTATATATTCATTATTTCATATTTACATCTTCCTTCAATTTTAAGCTTAAAATTCTTAAAATTCTTAAAATTCTTAAAATTCTTAAAATTTAATATTTCTCTTCTATCTAAGCAAATTTAGTTCTGGCACTTCTTCTAGTTAGCTGATTTAACCCTAATAAATTAGAAACCCAATGACCTGCATGCTGCCCGTTCCTAACCACAAGTCTTAAAAAGGGACGTACCGAAATCAACACCCCAGTCCATAAGAATCCTTGCAACAATGGCATTAGTATTTGGTCTTTCAATATCGCATATATCACCACCGAAGGAGTGATTGGATTCAAAGGTTGTGGTGATAATTCTTCTTGTTCTTCATCGTCCAATTGTTGATTCATCAATTTCAACTCTTCATCTGTTAATGTGGCAACTTGATTATATTTCTTCAACAAGGCAAGTTGGTTAGGTTGTTTCTGTGGAGTGTTTCCCGCATATTTGTCCAACAGTTTCATAAACGACTGTTCGAATCGTAAGTCTGGTATTGGTAATGTTGTTGTTGGTGCTGCTACTGCTGTCGGTGACATTTTGTTTTGATGCTGTGATAATACTACTGGTGCCTTGGGATTTGGGATATTAGATTTGGTGAATTCTCTCTCTTTTTTTTTTTTTTTTTTTTTTTTTTTTTTTTTTGTTTTGCTTGTCTTTGGGTTGTTTGTCAACCAGAGAAAAAATCTACAGTGAAAACCAAAAAAAAAAAAAAGACAAAGAGTATATTCATATTTACTAATCAACCATTTACATAACGCATCACATACTTATACTCGCGCATCAGCCATGGAAATAGATAGTAATGAAGGACCATCAGTCACTATTCGTACAACTGATAAAGATCATGTTGATTTCATATTAAGAAATGTCGATTTATCAGTAGCAAATTCTATGAGAAGAACTATGTTGGCAGAAGTTCCTACATTGGCCATAGATTTAGTTGAAATTGAAAAAAACACATCCGTGTTAGCTGACGAATTTTTAGCCCATAGATTGGGGTTGATTCCTTTAATTAGTGATGGATTAAAAGATTTAACTTACTCAAGAGATTGTACTTGTGATAATTATTGTACCAAATGTTCCGTCACTTTACAATTATTGGCCAGTTGTAATACTGAGTCAACCATGAATGTATATGCATCTGATTTACAAAAAACTTCTCATATTGATTCCAAATTAGGAGATCCCGTCTTGAGAGATCCAAAACTTAGGGGTCCCATAATTTGTAAATTAAGAAAAGATCAAGAATTAGCCTTGACTTGTATTGCCAAAAAAGGTATTGCTAAAGAACATGCCAAATGGTCTCCATGTGCAGCAGTTGGGTTTGAATATGATCCTTGGAATAAACTAAAACATACCGATTATTGGTATGAAGTCGATGCCGATTCAGAATGGCCAAAATCTAAAAATTGTGATTGGGAAGAAGCTCCTGATCCAGAAGCTAAATTTGATTATAAGGCAAAGGCAAATACTTTTTATTTTGACGTTGAAACAGTGGGTAATTTACCTCCAAATGAAGTTGTTGTTAGATCGATTGAAACTTTACAAAATAAGTTGGGTGCCCTCACTATGGAATTAAATAGTGGTAACATTGAAGGAAATGCCGCTAGTACTGCTGCTGGAGGTTTTACTACTTATGGTAGAACCGATTATGGCGGAAGAACTGATTATGGTAGTGGAGACGGTGGTCAAACTCCATATGGTGAAAGTGGATTCGGTGGTGCATCGTGGAATTAGCACTAACAAACTCTAAAAAATAGTCTATCTGTAATTCATTCATTCATTCATTCATTCATTCATCATCATCATCTGTATTATAAGATAATATAAGATAATATAAGTTAAATATATATATATATACATATATATTTATTATTTTGAGTTCTTTTTATTCCATTCGACTAAATCGTCAAATTTAACCAATTCTCCACCAAATATATCCAATGAACTACCATAAGTCAAATCAATTTTACCATTACTTAATTTTTTAACCGTATCCAAATCATCAATCAGTTTAGCACCACCAGCATACACGATTTTCCCATCAAACCCTTGTGGACACCATTCACTTAATTTTTTAATCAATTCTTCATCAATCCCTTTACATAATCCTTCAACATCTGCAGCATGAATTAAAAATTCATCACAATATTCACCAACTTGCAGTAAAAATTCAGCACTTAGGTAATTATTCGTTATGGTTTGCCATTTATTCATAGCAACATACCAAAACTTCTTCTTATCATCACCAACATGGTTGTTCTTGATTACAGTTCGACAACTTAAATCAACAATTAATTTTTCTTTACCTATCAATTCACTAATTTTTTGCAATTTATCAAAATCAAATTCCATATTGTCATTATCTTGTTTAGTAAATAACCAACTTGTTAAAATAACATGAGAAGCTCCCATTTCTAACCATTTTTCAGCATTTTCATAATTGATCCCACCTCCAATTTGTAAATGACCTGGCCATGTAGATATTGCCAATTGTGCAACTTTATCATTCTCAACATTGGATCCTAATTTAATAACATGACATCCAAGAACGTTATTGGACTTGTATAATTGGGAATAATATGATGATGGTTGAGTAGAGACGAAATTCTCTTGTGTTGAAGTAGAATGAGTTGTGTCATCTTGTGTTAATGTTCCTCCTACAATTTGTTTCACTTGTCCAGAATGGATATCTATACATCCTCTGAATTTAGTCATCTTGGGTAGTTAAAATATGTCTATGTATGTTGGGAAAAAGTGAAAATAGTTGGCTGAAAAATGAAAAAAAAAAAAAAATAAGAATTGATAGTATTCGCGGAAAGATTGATAGAGGAAAAAAAATATCAAAAATGAAAAAAAAAAAAAAAAAAAAAAAAAAAAAAAAAAAAAAAAAAAAAAAAAAAAAAAAAAAAAAAAAAAAAAAAAAAAAAAAAAAAAAAAAAAAAAAAAAAAAAAAAAAAAAAAAAAAAAAAAAAAAAAAAAAAAAAAAAAATATTGAATGAAGTTGCAACTCATCACATCACAGAAGTTTAACTATGAGTCAAGATGAATATCTTAAAGCATTAGAAATTCAAAGAAGAAATTTTGAAGCACAATTTGGATCTATTGAAGATTTAGGATTTCAAGATAAATCAAAATCAAATTCAAATTCAAATTCAAATTCAAGTTCAAGTTCAAGTTCAAGTTCAAGTTCAAGTTCAAAATCCCATAACGATGATGATCAAGATGATAATGAATCAGAATCAGACCACGAAATTGGTTCTGATGACGATTCGGAAATGAATTCTTCATCGCAAGAAGATGATGATGATTCCGAGGAAGAAAACTCATTCTCAGAGGAAGAAGAAGAAGAAGAAGAAGAAGAAGTTAAACCAAAAATAATCAAACTTAACTCATCATCAACCCCCAACTCCTCTTCCTCATCATCAACCACTCCACTTTCAAAACTTGACAAGAAACTATTAAAATCTGGTCGAGCCCCCACATTATCCGAAATTTTCCAACGTCAAGCCCTAGCCAACAAACAAAACCAACAATCCTCCTCCTCCACTTCCACGTCCACTGTTGATTCCAATGAAGATCTTGAAAATGATTTAAAACTTCAACGATTACTTAAAGAATCCCATATTTTAGCCAATTCATTAGAATATTCAGGAGCAGAATTAACATTACAAACATTAAATTTCGAAGATCCTACAGGTAAAGCACGTAAACGAATGTTAACTTCAAGAATCAGGGAAATTTCCACGGTGAATTCCACTGGTATGCCCAAAAAATTGGAAAAAATGTCAATGAATATGAGAAAAGGAATGATAAAGAAAAGACAAGATAGGATAATCAAATTTGAAAATGATGCTAAAAATGCAGGTATTGTTTTGTCGAAAGTTAAAAAAGGTGAATTGAGAGATTTAAACGCTGGGAAAGGTTCAACGTTGAGTAGTGATAGGATTGGAACTGGGAAGAAAGTTGTTAAGAGGGTTAGAGATAGAGGATTGAAAATTCATGGGATTGGGAAATCAACTAGAAATGGTTTGGTTATTTCTCAGAATGAAATTAATAGAATTAGTAATAATAATCATCATCATGGTAATAATAGAAGAGGTGGAAGAAGAAGTGGTAGAGGTGGTAGAGGAGGAAAAAGATAATAAACTTGTGTATGTGTATGTGTATGTGTATATTTATGTGTATATTTATGTATCTTTAAAATCCTACAATATTTAAACTATCATGAGTCTCATTACCTTTGATTTTTAATCCATGTTCATTGGCCAAATGTAGCACACAAATAAAACAGAAACTGGTGGATATATCTTTTGCTTGTTCATGATTATACATGTTAAGCACATTACGAACAACATTACCAAACGTAACTTCTTTCATTTCTTCATCTTTATTCTCCTTGCTCTCCTGGCCGTTGTTGTTGTTCTTCTCATCTTCTAGTACTTTCTCTTCATTTTCTATTTCCTTTTGCATTCCTCTCCATAAATTATCTTTCAACAATTTAACATCAACTCTTTTCGCCACTCTTGAAAAATTCACATATTCAGGACGTCTTCTACCAATAACATTCTGTTGACTTTCAGTAACAGTTTCCCTTGGATCAGATTCTAATGCATCATTAAAATCAATCCCCACATCACCAAAATCATTATCATAATCTTCATATTCTGCTTGATGGAAAGAATGTGCTAATCTTTCTCTTTCATCTTCTTCTTCTTGTTCTTGTTGCTTATATTGATCAGCAAAGAAATTCTCATCAGTTAAAATTGGTTCATTGTCAAGATTCTTTTGTGATTGATGATGATGATGATGATGATGCATGATGGGGATATGAGGCTTGGTGAATAAATTGGTCAATCTGGCTGAATTATACCTTATATCATCGGGTAATTTGTATTCTGTTTCATTGGATATATCTTTCTTGTTAAGTGTACTTATATTCTTCGGTGGTTCAAATAATTCGTCTTCATCAACTTCATCATTAAAGAAATCAACTATAACATTCTCTGGTTTCTTCCTCCTTGGAGTAGTGGTTCCTGTAGTGCTACCACCATTTTCTTGTTGAAGTGGAACACCATCTTCTGTTTGTCCTTGTTGTTCACCATTATTAAGTTCACTTTTCTTCTCCACTTTTTCATCAATCTTGTGGGCCTTTTTAAATGCTGAAACTTTCCAATGTTCGGGTCCTCGCCAATTTGCCTTCATTCTATCATCAAAATATGCCATTAGATCTTGATCCATAACAACAGTACTCACGGAATTAAAGTGAATATTCGTCTCTGAAGGTTCACGGAATAAAGTTTGCATAACTGTATGTGATATATTGTTAAAATGATCACTATTATTGTGTGGTTCATTGTTGTCGTTGTTGTCAGTATTGAAATCAGTCCCACCAAAATCGTTCAAATCGTCATCAAATCCATAATCATTATTTTCCGTTGATGGCGTGAATGGTTCCATATAATGTTCTTGAGCTTCTGCATTCATCTTGGTGTTGAAATCACTTAGTATACTTTTAGCCTTATGTACATCAGATAATGCAGATTGAAATTCGGCCAATGAAGGACAAATCGTAAGATCCTGGAATGCTTTTTCTTCATCTTCATCTTTAAACAAAAAATGATTCAACGACAAAATCGCCGATTCGATTTCTTCTTCATCTTTGTCTGCACTGCCAGTATCATCATCTTCTTCTTCTTCTCCTGCTTCTTCCTCTTCGACTTCTTTAACTTCTTGCATTGGATTGGAAGTAGCATCAAACACAACCCTACCTGATGTATCGATATTCAAAGTGTTCAACAACAAACTTTTGGCACCTCCTTCATCAAATTCAGCTAATGCTTTTTTAAACAATGGATCAATAGCTAATTCTTGTTCCAATTTCTTAATCTTTATAGTATCAAATTCCACCAATGTGGATTCAACAATTCTATTAAATTTCCTCTTTTTCCTAGCATCCCCATCATTCTCCCCATTCTCTCCATTCCCGTCATCTCCATCACCTCCCTTATCTTCATCATCATCTCCATCTTCTCCATTTTCTTTATCACCATTTTCCATTTCTTTCTTCTTCGCCAACCCACTCAATAATTTCCCCGTCTCACTAGCAGCAGATTCCACTCGACTCAGATATATCTTTACACAACCATCTAATGTAGCACTAGCTCTTTGGAAATTTATATTCTCTCCATCTTTAATAACGTTCAAATCATGGAAATAATCAATTAGATCAAAATTCCATGAATTTTTCAGGGTGATTTTATTATCAGTAGCCATTTTTATCCATTCTTCAAAATTAGACATGATAATATGTTTATTCTCATTAAATCCAATATTATTATCTTCTAAAATAACTGAATCATTGGCAGTTTCTTCGATATTAGTGTTATTATTATTATTACTGTTACGACTTACATGTCTTCGATTCAGAATTACTCGATTTGATATTATTCGATTGGTTGATGGTGTTGTTCGTGTGGACACCGGGGAATTCATAGGTCTATCTCTATCGGATTGTATTGCTGTTCGCTTTTTGGGTAAGGTTTGTGGTGTTGACATTGTAGTTATAATTACGGGACGTGGTCTTCGTTGGTTGGGTAGTTGGTTGCTAATATTGATTTTGGCGTTTTGTTTGATTTCCAAAATTTTTTTTGTTTGTTTTGATTTCTACTGCGAAGGGACATAAATAGTTTTGTCCTTTTTGTCCAGTCACGTGAAATTCCCCTTACAAATAAGTCGTTGAAACTTAACAGCTAGGGTCAATTGAGGACAAAAAGCAGAAGACAAGGTAGTTAAAGAAATTAGTTGAGTAAGACAGTGGGTTATCCGAGATAGTAATGCCGTTGGTATTTACGTAAAGTAAAGTTGATCCTTGTTGTTTTTTCATGGAGATCCATATCCATCCCAAATTGTGATCTAAATCAATTCTCAAATATAATAAACGACAAAATAACACAACAATATAATATCTCAAGCCACAAGCTCGTTTCATTCTATAAATTCTGCTTATATCTTCAAAGGTATAGTATAGTAATTTACATCAAATCTATTAATCCGTATCATCTGAGCTACCATGTGTTATACAATATTTACTCTATCTCTCGTTGTGGTGGTTGGAACACCATAGAAAGAGAGAACGAAAAAAAAAAAACAAAATTCAATCGCTATCAACCACCACCACCTATATATATATATACAATCATCAGTAAGATTTAAGATGGAATTATTACCAGAAGGACAAGCAAACACAAGTGTTGAAGTAACATATTCAGATCAAACCAAAATAAATAAATTTTCCACCCTCATATTTAAAAAAGATACCTCAATTTCCAAACTTGATCAATTAAAAATTGAAAAAGAATATCTTGATGATTTATCATTAGAATTAGAATTATTAGATGAAGATGAAGAAATAATGTATAAAATAGGTGATTGTTTTATAGGGTTAAAAATTTCTGAAGCATTGGTAAGAATTGAAGATGAATTACATGGGTTAAATGAAGAAATTGATTTATTAAATGATGAAATTGAAAAATATGATTTAGAATTGCTGGATTTGAAAATACAATTATATGATAAATTTGGTAAGAATATTAATTTGGAACGTTGAAAAAGAAGGTGAGAAAGTTGTATAAATAAATAAATATGTGTGTATATTGCGTGTAATAATATCTAGGGAGATGAAGAGAGTGAAATTTTTATTCTATGTATTTTAATAATTGATAAAGTAAATTTTCCAAAGATGAATAGAATGAACAATAATCATTGATATCAATGAAATTATGTCTTAAATCATACAAGATTTTTTCTTTTAATTGTAATTCATCAATTGTACTAACACTAGTGATGTTATTTTTATCAGCATCAATATCAATATCAATATCATTTTGAGCAACATCTTTAATGGTGTTTTTCTTTATCAAATATTCCCACATCATATTGGTTAAACTCAACATTCTTTTATATTTTTCATTCTTGAACCATTTTCTATTAATGATGAATAATACATTATTGATCAAATTTTTATAAATGGCAAATTCTTCAGCATTAATGAACTTGTATTTAAATTTCACAGAAATAATAACCATCATCATAATAACTGAATCAATAGGAATAGTACGCTTAATATACCAATTGAATTTCCCAAATTTAATAAAATCATTATATTGTAAAAAATCATTAAAATTGTGCAAAATGGAAGGAATTAAATTATTGTTTAAATCATCATAGGAAAATTTCTCAAAATTGCCAAATTTTAATAATGAAATCGATGAATTGTTGAAATTTTTAATGATATTGGCTTCCAAAATCTGACCAAATGTATCTTCATATTTACTTAAAGTTAATCCATCAACATTCACATTTTTATCCAATGCTAATCCAGTACTATTGTTTACGTCAAATTGTTCATTTTCGCCGGGGATATTAGGTGATCCAAGAAGAATTTTCTTATGAAGCAACATTAAAGCACGATCAACATAACTCCATGAATGACTCTTAAGAAAATTAATCAAATTGATCTGTTGGATACTATAATTTCCAGACGTTTTAAAGTTGAAATATTTGTTTATTTTATCAATTGATTCTTGAACACTTTTATGGTATTCCATAATCATTTTCTTGATCTCATTGATTTTAACTGATGTTATGTTTTCACTTAATCCATTGTGTAAATGATAAACCAATTCACTGAGAATTCTATCATATCCAAACTTGATATTCATAGAAAGTATTCCCAAATTCAACATTTTTTCATCAGGATTACTAGAATCCTTAGGTTCTTCTTCATCTGGCATCAACACATTAAAATCATCAATACGACAATTTGGAGGTAAACAGAAATTATGTGAACTTAACGCATCCAATCCAAAAATAACCCACCATAATAATCTTCTAAATTTAATAACTTCACGATCTTTAATTCGAAGTGTGATATATGGATCCTTATGGAAATGTAAAAACTTGGCGTATCGTATAATTTGCGCCATTTCCATAGTGGAAGGATTTGGAGAAGTACTTTGAATAATTACATTACCCAACAACAATGGGATGGTTTTAATACCATGAGGGTAGTTGTAATACTGACAAATTTTATTGAACGCCTTCAAGTATTTGTCAATATCTTGATTTAATAACAAGTTATCATACTCTTCAAATTCTGAAATTGTGGAAGCGTACAAAATAGGAAAATACAATGTGTAAAATTGTACAAAATTGAAATCAGCATCAAAATAATGATGACCATGGTTACTTTGGCTGCTTTCACTAGGAGATTCAATAATTGGATTACCGTTGTTGTGGTTGTTGTTATCACTATTATGTCCACTGGCACGCGATTGAGAAGAAACGGAATGATTTCTTCTTTGGGAATTACTTCTAATTTCCCAATATTTCTCATGTTCCTGTAAGAATTCTGACATGTTAGCCACAATGGGAAGTAAGAGATGAACAGAATTCAAGTATCTATCCATTAATTCAAAACTTCTTTCTTTGGTAGGAGGTAAGAATTGGTTTAAATCGTCCAAAAGATTTGAATTTTCATAATAAGTGTTTGTCCCGTAGAGGTAATTAACAGTAGTAGCTGGATTTGAAGAATATGCAGATAAGGAGTTGTACAAGTTTGGATTTTGTTGGATTTTTGCTAATGAATCAGATTGCTGGGGATGTGACTGTTGTTGCTCTGTTTGTGGATGCGGTTGTTGTGCTTGCTGTTGTTGTTCTATTTGTCCGTGAGGCTGTTGCTGTTGTATTTGTTGTTGTTGTTCTTCGTGATGGTCCTTCTTACTTTCCACTAATTGCTGTTGTTGAGTTGGAGTAATAGCATTATTTGGAACAGGTGAGTTCAACCCACTTGGGAAACCGTTCAAAATATCCTGGTTAGCCAATGGGAATGTAGAAGAATTGAAACTTATCAAATTCACAGTATTATTTCCGTTCGTATTGGTGTTGGTAGTGTTTGCCGTGGTAGTTGATGACGATAGTATTGGGTTGCTATTTACTTGGGTGGTGAAATTCGTGTTGAAATAACTATTGGTTATATTATTGGTAGCATTGTTCACCACCGGAGATTGGATCAAGCTACCGAGCGCAAATGGATCGGTTGATAAGGGGGATTCGATGTTTGGTGTGGAGATTCTTGGAATATTGACTGAATTGGTGAGACCTTGTTGATTGAGATTGGGGTCGTTTTTGGCCAGGAATCCCAAGAAATGAACAGACATATCAACTGAAGGAGGGTTCTTGAATTCAGTAGCAGTAGGATTGTCATCGTTGTCGTTGTCGTGGTCGTCCTTATTGATATTGATATTGATATCCATATTGTTGTTGTTGTTGCCATTGGTATCTATCTTGACTGTATTATGTTCATCAATGGTGGTTGCAGCACTTGAGGTGACAGCTAGTGGGTGTGCCAACGATGATGTATTAGAAGATGATGACAATGACGAGGCTGAAGATGGCGATGAAGTTGGTGAATTGGTTGACCCACTGATCTCTAGATGAGTTCCATTCATGGGGAATGATGAAGTATTTCTTGTCGCTGCTGATTTGGTTGTCTCAATACCCCTCAATTTCTTTTCATAATCAGTCAATCTACTGGATTTCTTGCCTCCTCGACTGATTCTTTCATTGATAAAATATTTACATTGCATGTTCAATTTGCTACATTGAGTGCAAGGTTCTTGCCGGTTGCATTTGATCTTTTTGGAATGGCAATAGACACAGGATAGGATTTTTCTTTGCCTTGCTTTTTGAATCTTTTTAACAATTTTCCCATCTTGTATGATTTCTACGGTTGATGATTGGGGTAGTTGTTCGGCTGAGTTATTGTGTTGGATCTCGACAGACTGGAACATTGTGTGTGGTAGTGGTACAATAAATGAATAAATAAATAAATAAATTGATAAATAGGTTGAATATAAATAGATGAAAAGGAAAAGGAAAAATTGAAGTGCGGATGAATAAATTATTTGCACGTAATTTTTATTTTTCTTTTCTATACATAATATATTTGTATGATTGATTATGCTTACGACAGAGAGAAGAAAAAAGCAATTACCATGGGGATATTCCTGTATATAGTGTACTAGTGTCGCTGTTCTATTATATTATATTATAATTAAAATAATAATAATAGCGGCTTATATGCAGTAACACAAAGAAGTTTTCCCAATACGATGCAAAATATTTTCACCCTCACACACTAAAACGAATGTCCCCCCCCTCCCCCACTCTTACTCTTACTCTTCCGCTCCCTATTGTCCTTTTTTGTATATAAATTTAACAAAAGATTCGCTTCGGCTATTCTATATATTTCTCTCTCATTGTTTTTTGGTCATTCTTCCGTCATTGAGGAAATATCCGACCTATCATTTCTCTTTCTCATACTTCATCTTAGCCACATTCACTCCCCCCCACCCCATTTGCATTCCATCTTTCGTAGCCATCTCATTTCATTTCCTACATCCTTCGCTCCGAACCATTGATGATCATATCTCCACGTTCTTAATTCCATGACATTTATCTGTCTATCTATCATTATTGGAGTATGATTAAACGAAAATGACCTTGTTGTTTTGATTTTTATCTTACCAGTGGAGAATTGTAGCCGTTTGAATTTACATTAAAAACTAGTACAAACTCTCATACATGTACACCTTCAGTCATGTATACACTTTTACGCCATTCGGAAATGTTATCCTTACTGATGTTATACACACATTCTGGCATTGTACATACAGATCCATTCTCTTTTACCTTTATTTTTCTTGTTTTTTTGCTTGTCTTTTTTGTTTTGTTCTCTTTGGTCATAATTAGTTAACCAATCACGCATATCGACATGCATAGCGAGATGTATAAAGAATTCTGACCATTCAACTAAAAAGAAACATCGACACTCACACAATCACAATCACAATCACAAAAAGGGGGAGCCAGAGAAGGAAAGAAGACAAGAAATAAAAAAAAGAACACGAGAGATATTATTTTTGTATCATTGAGGTACAAAACCTAGGAACGTTCGGATTTTGCATCATTCGTTTTTTTATTTGTTCAAATGCATGAACAATTTAACCCAACCAACAATTAACAACGAACCAATGACGAATTGTTTAACGAGGATCGAAGTTGGAGGGCTTTGAAACGTTTTAAGATTGTCAATTTCACATAATTCCATAAATAATATTCATGTTCTCCGTGTCCCACTTCTACATATCGGAAAATCTTGCATTATACATGACAAATCAACTTTGCTGTCCCTCTCAAACTCCATTTGGCCGTTCTTATTTTTGATGAAAATTTCATTTCTCATTGCTTATTTTGCGGCTTTGATGTTGCTTTTTGTGTTGTTTTGTTTTTATTGTTGTGAAATAGAAATTGGGCCATGGTCACCACCCACAAATACTGATTAAGTAAATCGTAAATGATAATAGGAGGGTGGGTGTAAAACATGAGGGAAAAAAAAAATCAGGAGATATTGATGTGATTATGATTACGATTATGATTACGATCAAAATCATGATCATGATCATGGTAAACCTTATGAAATGATTTAATCTACCCACTATAATGTATAATCTAGTTCGTATAACCCAATAATATAACCCTCGGCTCCACGCTTCCAACAAAATCATCACCTTCTTTCTTCTCTCATGCGCTTCAGTATGATGACAGATAGATAGATGTATAATCATTTCCAAATCTAAATTTCATATTTGTTACTTATTTTATTTACCCCACAAGATAAAAGAAAACAAAAAATTCATTAATGCAATTGGCATATTGTTAATATTGGTGACAATTCTAATAATAGTTAGTCAGTTAGTTCCCTTTCATATTATTTTTGTGTTTGTTTTTTCCCTCTTGTGGGGTTCTTAATACCGAAATAACACATAACGGTCAAAATTTCTTACACTTATCTCCAATATTTCCCTATACTACAATTATGACGTTTTTAACCAAAACTTATAAAACCCAACATATAGATAAAAAAAAAGAAGAAGAATAACAAAGATCAACAAGCATATGAAGATTTTCCACTTTTTTAATTTTTTCAAAAACGACATGAGAATGTTACCTAAACGAAATTTTATTTAGAATCCTATTTTTTAAATTAAAACTAAACCAATCTCGGTTAACCTTAAGCTAACCCTACTGAAACATCGATTAGCTAGATCCAGATACAACCAATTTTTGTAAATGACCCATGAAAACTTGTAAACTGACATCATCTGTCAACACAATAGCTCCACCACTACCAACAAATTCATTGGTATTATAAGTAACACTTGGATTCAATTTACTGTACAAGAATCTAGCTTGTGACCCACCTTCTTCAGTATCAATGAATCTAGGTAATGGATATCTATCTTGTAACAATTCCGCAGCTTCCTTTTTAGGTTCGTCCAATAAGGATTTGAAATTACTATATTCTTCCATATCTTGATAATTGGCTTTTCTCCATTGTGCAATAGTTTTACCATGGAAAATCAAAATATGGAAAAAAGTATCCAATAATAAAATTCTATCATCTTTAATAGAAACAGAATCTAACAATACCGCTTCTGGTTCATTGTCCAATGTGAAAGAAGTCAAAGTTGGTTGGATCATGATCAATGAATTATTGGTGTCTTCAACCAATAAAACATGTCTATAAAATGCAGTTTCATCGGGTGAATTATTAAACACTTGCAAAAATTGTGATCTTCTTAAATAATAGATGAATTGTGGATACAATTGGAATTGAGGTCCCAATCTAAATGATTCTTCTTGATCTTTTCTATAATCAGCAAATTTCTGACATAATCTAATCAACATACGATCAACCCATCTTAAAACATCGGCCCCATCATCTTGTTCACTCTTGAATAATGTAACTCTGGCCATCAACACTGCTGCAGCTTCTTGATCAAAACTATTGGTCAAAGTTTGTTCATCACTGGTTAAAAAGTTGGAAACAGTAGTGACTCTTACTCTATAGGTACCACTGGCATGTTGATAATGGGTTATGAATTGGATGTAACTTTGAGCGTTTGGTGGTAATTGTTGTTGATTAACAACATCAAAGAAAACACCATAGGTATGTCTTGGTGATGTAGAACATAATCTATAAGTAGAAGTACCACCAATACCCAACTCATTTTCAGAAACATTGCTGGTTTTCACTTGTAATGATGAAGCATTACCAATCAACCCACTGATCTTCAATTCTTTGGATGTTCTAATTTCTAAATTACCATTGAATCCCATCAACAAGTAACCTTCTTCATCCTTATTGAATAATCTCAAGAATGAACGTTTGAAAATAGATGTGGTGAAAGCATCGGTCAATAACAAGGTACCACCAGTTAAATTACACAAATTCTTCATTTCCAACATACCAATTTGATCATAACAACCAGCAAATATATCAACCGTATGACAATTCTTGACGGCTTTTGCAGCTAACGCATCGTAGAATTTAGTAGCCTTCTTGAAATGCTTAGCGTTATCCTTATCGATATCAGAATGGGATCTAATTGGTTCTTTCAATTGATTACCAACAATCATACCTGGGTTCAATGTACATGGACCAGCAGCAAACAACATAACTCTAGCTCCAAATCCTGGGAAAGTCAAACCTAACAAATTAATGGCAATATTTAACGCACTACCACTACTTCTCAATGGTCTATTCCCGTTAGCAACTGGCCATGGATCTTTTTTCAAATTTTCCAAAATGGTGGTCAATTGAAATTCAACATCTTCCAATGGCAAAAAGAATCTCGTCAAAGAATTGGCAATTTGTGGATTGACTTGACCTGGTTGTTGCATTTGAATAGGTTGTTGTTGTTGAATTGGTCTATTCAACATTTCACTAATCTGCTTATCGGTATATTCTTTATCACCTCTGAAAATATAACTCTTGTTGATCTTATCACTACCCAAATCATGAACTTGAATCATAGTACCAAAAGTGATCAACCCAATCAAGGCATTTGGAGGTAAATAATTCAAACTAACAATTATATCTTCAAGTAAAGCTTGTAAATTTTCATCGTCTTGACATAAATCAATTACATAAGTGAAAATAGGTGGATTTTGTACCGGTCTAGCCGTAATATATTCAATGGTAGAACTTCCACTTTGTAATTCCAATGGTAAATTTTCAGGATTTAATCCATGATAATGGGCAGGTAAAGGATTTCTATATTGACACAATGGACATCTCCAAAACCCATTGGGATCAACTGCACAATAAGGGTTCAAAATCAGTTTACATGATTGGTTGGAACAATACATGGGATCATAGGCAGCAATGGGTAAATCTTCCCGTTGTTTCAATGGGGTATATAAACATCCAGTGGGGACAACAATTTTACCTGCTTCGGCCTTGGTGGATGGGAAAACATTCCAGGCAAATCTAATACCATTGATATCTTCTGCTTCTTCAAAATCCATGTCGTTAAAAGAAAAAAATGATTCCTGTTTGTAGTTGATCAAGAAAAGATGGTTGTTTGGATTGGTATTAACAAAGGGTTGTAAGATTTCTTTGTCACAAAGCTTTGTTGTTCTCTTTTTTTTTTTCTGTATAATATATACTCCACCAAAGTGAAATTTTATTGAAAACTGCCAACGAGACAACAATTTTTTTTTTCAGCTGTTTTCGTCTTCAGCGTACGTTCCTTTACCAATAATTGGAAAAATATATAAAAAAAAAATTCACACCACTCATTTTGATCACGTGATACAATTAAATCTTTTTATAAACTTTAATCATTCATTATTCTATTTACTTGTACTTATACATATACATATTTCAAAAGTCTTACGTTCTTACGTTCATGTATACATACACTATCATTCATCATTGTTACATTTACCATTATTCTCGTTATTTTTATTCATCGATGCCTTCAATTCATCAAGTTCTTGCAATAAACTTTCAATATATTTCGATGCCAATTCCACAGTAGTTGCCTTTGACGGAATACTAACTTCGTCATGATACGATTGTGGAATCAATCTTCCCAATTCCTGTACCGCCATGTTCATTCTATTTCTTCTTCCTTGTTCGGCCAATTTATGACTGGCTTTCTTGGTGGCTGGTTTCTCGCCTGATTTTTTATTGGAAGTGCCTAATTTGGGTGATGAATTTTCTGAAGAACTCGAGGATCTTGGAGCTTGTTGTTTTGATATACTTGATTTTCTTGACGATTTCGTACTTGATTTCTTAGACGATGATGATAATGTAGGCGACGTTTGTTGCAGTTGTTCATTACCTTCCGCTAATTTACCCATGGTGAACCCCATTAATGGAGTTCCATTAATTTCAACAGGTTTACCACTTGGAGGTAACATTTCTTGATTGGAATTTGGTTCTGATTTTAATTTCGATTCAGGTAATTTCTCAAATGTAAATTGCTGAGCATTGCTGTTGTTGTTGTTGCTACTGTTGTTATTATTAGTATTACTATTATTAGTTCCGCTTTTAGCTTTCAATGAAGGCGAGATATAACTTTTATTACCTTGTAAAATTGGGGTTCCATGAGGCGTTCTTCTCTTGTATTGCTTGTTTTCATCTTTTGTTGGAGCATATACTGAGCTAGACGATCTTCTACGATCATCAGCAGTAGTAGTATTAGATGCACCAGATACTGTAGGAGTATTACCACTGGAAATTGTCAGTGGTTCAGTCTTCAAAACAGGACTTGTTAAAGGTTCAAAAGCAATTTGTAATGGAGGTTGAGGAGAAAACGAACTTCCAGTATTGCCTCGATCCAATGGAGTGACAACCGGACTCACCAACGGAGTGAAAACCGCATCAGGCCTGACCGTTGCCGCATTGTTATTGTTGTTGCTTGCATTGCCAGCATTGGTGAAAATCTTCCCACTAGAAGATTGTCTATGATAATAATGTTGTGGGTTGTAAGATTTGTCATTTTGTCCACGTAGTATAGGACTAGCTGATGATTCGTGATGTTGCTGCAATTGTAATTGCTCTTCTTCCTTTAGCTTATTGACAGCTAATAAACTAGGTGTTTGATTGGAAGGTAACTCCGGTGGGAACGCGCTTGAAACATGATTCGGATCGGTATCAAAGTTCAAAACTTCAGGCATTATGAAATTCATATTTTCCAAACCAAGATCATACGTCTGTGGAGGAAGTGGGGGTGCTCCTCCACCACTAGAACTCGGTGTGTTGTGGTTGGAAGGGCCATTGGAATCCAAGTGAGTATGTTGATGCATATCTTGAGAATGGTGATGTTGATGGAGTTGGTGTGGATGACGTCGCTGATGTTGATGTTGATGTTGTTGCTGTTGTTGGTGCTGGTGCTGGTGCTGGTGCTGGTGCTGGTGCTGGTGTTGTTGGTGTTGTTGGTGTGGGTCAAACGGGTGAGGACCTGGGGTATTGCCAGCCGAGGCATGTTGGCTCAATTGTTGCTGTTGCTCGTAGTAGTCCATTTGTTGCAAGAACATTTGATCCGTATCACTATAAGCTCCGGGTGTGTTACCAGAAATGTGAGTGGGGGTTCCGTGCTGGGAAGTAGAAGCATTTAATTGTATAGCATTGCCTGATGGGGTCGAATGATTTGAGTGTCCATGTATTTGTTGCTGGTGTTGCTGAAGTTGGTGTTGTTGATGCTGTTGCAGTTGGTGTTGGTTGTCTGGTTGGTGAAGCTGTTGTGGATGGTGCTGCTGCTGTGCATCCAATTCGTTGTAGAAAGAAGGTGATTTTCCTGGAGTTGTCCCACTAGGTGAAAATATCGGGTTCCAAACTTGTTGGTCCATTTTGAAGTGTTTATTTATAAGTGATAGACGATAGTTGCGGGTTCAGTGAGTTCAGGTTGGGTAGACGTAACAGATATAAGCTGACCGGAAGGATATCTAGGCCAAGAATGATCGCAGGATTGGCAGTTGTTGACGAGTTTTCAGGTGGTAGTAATGTTTTATTGTATGAGAATTCTGATTAAATTTTTTTTTTTGTTTCTTGTCGCTTTCTCACTTTCTCAGTCTGTGTGAGTTTAGAGTTTTTTTATGTGAAAATCCTCAAATGAAAATTTTTTATTTTTTTTTTTGTATTTCTGTTTCCACCCTAAAAGAAATCTTTACGGGACTTATCCCTTTGCTTATTGTAGAGAGAAAAGGAGAGGGAGCAGGCAGGAGGAAACCAGTCACTCCCCGGCAATTCAAGTCTAATCTGTGTACATTTCCTAATAATACTCTACTGTTTCTGCCGTCTCTCTATCTATCACATGAGTTACAGTCCTGTTGAAATCCTTCTCTAGATTGACTGATGTGCGTGATATAATCGGGTCATACTCGGCTCAGCAGATTTTATCAGGTCACGTTATTCTCTCTGCCTGGAGCTAAAGGCTTTGTTGATGTAAAGAGGGATGGAATTGCACGTAACGAAACGTTGGGAACCAGGGGCACACGTGGGCTCTAATCGTGGTGTTCAATATGACGTACGAGGGGTTAATTTTTGTACGGTGCTGTAGCCCCCCTTAGTTTTGTGGCCCGCTGTTGATGTAGGTTTGTACTTTTTTTTGGCCGCAAAATTTATGCGCACTGTCCCACTTTTGCGTAACCACAAACCAACTCACCCGACTAACTACTACCAAACACTACCACCTGCAACAGCCAGCGGCAATTTCAGCTAAAATCTGTTACATGAGAACGGCGAAATTCCTAACCAAATTTGTCATTTGTTTTAAGTTTTGAGTACTAAGCCGTTTATATAACACAAACTTCCGAAACTACATTCACAACACTGGCAACACGCGAATTATAACTGTCAACGTGTCTTTTTTCCTGTTCGGGTAACTCGCACAGACAAAAGTTTCCTATTTTTATACAAACGAGATCTATAGACAAGGAACTAAGTATTCACACACAGGAACACACCCCTATTTCGAATTCAGCCGTAGAGATAATAATAGCTTGATTGTTGTGCAATGTATAAAAATATCCATCATACAAAGAGATGCACATAAATGCGACAACCAACCTTAATTTGCTCTTTTTTGTTGTGGATTTTTCAATTTTTTTTTTGCCAATGCACACAGCGAACATATCATGAACAGTGCTAACCATGCAACACAAAATTTTTCCATTTGACGGAAAAGGATGAAAAAAAATGTGATGATCATCACATGGGTAATTGATTTTCCGTCAGATCTGGTTCGACGTTGCCATGCTTTGTTAAAAATCAAAGAAAGATCATGTATATGCTTTCTTTCTATTTTTTGTTCATTTCCATTTTCACATTTAAGATTTTGCACAACCGTAGGTGGCAGAAAAGAGTCAAATTAATATTTATTATTTGATCTTTATCGAGCTATAGCTTTTACGTAAATTTTCAAAACCACAAAGTGCTCTTGCCGAGGTTCTTACACGATAAGGAAAAGGGGAGTGGAGCTCCGTAAGAAATAATGCATAAACCCGACAATTATTTTTGTGTGGGTACAACTGAATAAAAAATAAAAACTGTACATGAGATAAACAAATACTGCATATAAGATCGTACACTTGGAGTGACTCTTATATGAAAGAGTCCCCAATGTCTTTATTCTCCACCTGTTAGATTACCTTATCGAGACGAAAACAGAGATTTTTTTTGTGTTCGAACTAAATCCGGTTGTCGTTGTCACGTGAGTGGCCGAAGGAATCCTTCAAGATCTGATCTTTGGAATTGTTGCCGCTGGTATTTGATAGACATGAAAAGTATTAACCATTATGTATGAGTGAACGATGATAAGAATACGGTTGTTTTTGCTAGTTTTGCACTTAGTAGGTACCTCTTTATATTCGTTGTAAAATTTCATGAATTTTTGAAGAATTTATATTTGATTGAATCAGCTGCGAAATTGATCTCCATAAATAAACAAAATTCATATAACCTTAGACTTCCAAACCTGAATTTATACTTATGCCCCACCTTTAACTCTTAAACACTTGTTATTTTGGCTATATCTTCCGTGTGGGAAGAATTGAACCATGGATAAGTGTTTCAACTATTATCCAAGTTACACGACTTCAGGAGGCAAAAACCACTCCTCCCACCGAACCGCCCTCAAACTTCTAAAATCTGTCGCACTCTGTGTGTCAATAGCTTAATTGGATTCACCTTTTTTTCAATATTTTTTTACAAGCGTCCGGTTCGAATCTTGAGAGGAATAATACTTTCTGGGCACAATAAAATCCTGTTATTCTGTTAAATTCCTAAACAAGAAACCAACCATACAATCAGCAAAGTTGAGACATGTATCGTTCAAACACTAAACATTACTGGATTACCTTTTTTTTAAAAAACTTTATTCAAGGTGCCTTGTAATATTTAATATGTCGATACAACACGAAGGCTTCTCAAACATTCTGAATCGTGTTGATAAATAAAATTGTCAACAAATACAAGATTCTTTGTTTGATCGAGTTACATTCCAATTTACTCATTTCCTGTGGTGTTTGATGATTGAACTCATAGGAATTCATTTAAAGAAGTTAAAAATTTACCGTAAACTAGATAAGCAGATTCCACACTTGAAGTGACAACTAACGTCTATAAATACTTAGGGCCAATAACTGTCAACAATAAGGAGTATCACTATTCAAAACGTAATGCACAATAGAAAGTCTATATTAAATACTGTAGTAATACGAAAAGTAACTTTGTAAAATCCAAACGAAATATAAAAAAAAATACAAGATGTGCTAACAAGTCCTTGCACCGAATAAATAACAGTAGTAAACTAAAATAAATATAACCAAAAAAAGAAAGATAATGTCAACTAATCGAAAGCAATTCAATCAATAGTTGCTAATAATAAAAAAGAAACGAAACTTGTAGAAAAACAATTTTGAAATATGGTAATGAAAAACCCGTCAAACTCAAACAAATGCAATGACGGCTAAGATCATACTTAACACCATGCAACATTTTGTAGAAAGTTTATCTGCACTATTCACAGCAGGATCGTAAATAGCAGAGATATCACTATTTGAAACATCTTCGGTTGAAGAATCAACAGGAGTATTTTCGGATGATGAATCAGATTCAACTTTATTAACAACTTCGTTAGAATCAGATGGGACTGGAGTAGTAATCGTAATAAAAGTTCCTGGTTGATTCACAATGTCAGATTTAGACGCGACGGAACCATCACTGAAAATAGTCAACCACGTGGAAGTAGATTCAGCTTGCAAAGTTGTTCTCGATACATCAAATTCTGGGACGTTAGCTTTGCCATTGACAGAAGCAGCTTCCAAAGCGGTGTCACGTCCATCTTCAGGTGGGAAGGTAGTGGTTACAGTCAAGGTACCCGCTTTTGTGACAATTCCAGACTGAGTATTTTCAGAATCATCATTCTCCGTAATAGTCGAGGTAGCATCTTGATCACTTTGCAATTCAGATTTTGAAAAGTAAATTGGTTGGTAGTTGGCAACGCTGACAGGATATTCGGTTTCTGAAGTACTATGTATATCAGCAGATGGGTGGACTGTTATGGTAACAGTCACGGTATTCGTAACAACATCAGTTTTAGTAACAACAGATCCGTCACCATTTGTGACCGTCCAACTAGTAGTGACCTCAGTTTCAAAGACGGAAGTAGTCTCATAATCCGATTCCAAAGTTCCTTGCGTAGCGATATTAGACTCAGTATCTTTAGGACTATCAACGCCAGTAGTGGCCATGGTGGTAGTGTGAGCATGTTGCAATTCAGAATCTGAAATGTGCATTGGTGGCTGATTAGCAAGGGAAGTACTATACTCATCGGCAGTTGAATGCACAGTTATGGTAACAGTTACGGTATCGGTAACAACACTAGTCTCAGTAACAAC